>PVJO010018203.1:0-36795 GCA_004026905.1 Hystrix cristata | reverse complement strand
ATACCATTATTCCTCAAACTCTTTAATGAAATTGAAAAGGAAGCAGTACTTCCAAAATCATTCCTGGAAGCAAGCATTACCCTAATACTAAAACCAGAAAAGGACCCAACTGAAAAAGAGAACTACAGACCAATCTCCCTAATGAACATAGATGCGAAAATTCTCAACAAAATTCTGGCCAACAGAATACAACGAATTACCAAGATTAATTTTTAATCACTGCAAACTAACATATTATCAGGAAGCATTATGTTGGGATTTTCAACACACCACTCTGTGCTTGAAAAATGATATCCCCTCACTAAATAGGCTGTACTTTGACCTTTACTTGATTTAAAAATACTATGCACCACAAGTTAGCCTTTTTTAAAAGGGAGAAGAATATATATTTTCCCAGAGATCATATAACTGGAAAATAATCTCCATATCCTACTGGAAAGCCAGAAACCAAGTGCTAAAATCCCGGTAGTTGAAGTGAATCCTAACTAGTTGATTCCATTTGTGTGTTAAAGATCACTTTAAAAATATTCAAACAGGCCTTTATTACTTTTAGTCTTCAGTGCCTTCCTAATGTACCACTTACAAATGAAAAAGTAAGATCAAATTTATGTACTGATATTTACTATATCACAACTCTCTATACTTCTAGAAAGTCGATATGAATGAGTTTGCTTATAAAGTAAAATAACATTTTTCTTCTTACCATACTGGCTTGCCCCTGCATATATGCTGTCATTTCTTTTGCTGTGGTCCTTGATATAAATGATCGGCACAAATGTGGATCCGTAGAGTGTCCCGGATATCACAGCAAGGCTGCAGCCCCTCAAGAACAAAAATAAATCAGGGTGACTCTCAGCCCAAAGCAATACTTCTGACAAACACAATATAAGTGAAGCGTGCTTCAAAATGAAGACCACAGAAATGCAGCAGAAAATCACCCATCACTCTCTATTTCTGTGCCTGGAGGAACTCATAGAAAGACCCTGCCGTGTCCTGTCTAATTTGGAAAGTGCGCGATTTGCAAAGGTTACAATGGATTAGCGCTATGATTAGTCATTATACACAATGAGAGAAGATATTTCTACCGTCATATAGTACAATCTACATAAATAAGTTGAGTTACTTGTGAACTGACATGCTTCTTTTTAAAACACACTGAAATATCCAGCACAGAAATAGGACTAAGTACTAAATATGTTTTTGTTTAAAATGACTATTACGCTCCACAGACTTGAGTATGGCTGAAGGGAAGTGCTAATCTGAGACTCATGTGGCGACCTTGGTAACATTGTCTAGTCGCACTGAAGTCCCCAAATCAGGCGAGGACAGCGCCCGCCTGTTAGGACGCAGGCACGTGGGTGCAGCTTCCAGAGTTACAGGGCAGCAGCCAATCAGCAGCAAGGAGGACCGAATAACGTTCACGGATTGGCTACTTGCAAACCTCCCTCCAAAGCACAATGGTGGGGCGTCCCGGGCTAGGAGCGGGCGGGCAGGAGCTTCCTCCGGCCGCCCCGGGAGAGCCGGTTCCGAGGCCGCTCTGCTCTGCCACCGCCCTCGGGCAGCCCTGGGTGACCCCAGCGGGAAACCGCTCCGGGGGCAGCGTGCTTACAGCAGGCGGCGGCGGGCTGCCGGGAGTCGGTCCGCCCAGGAGGAGCCGGCGCGGTCCGCGGTCCGGCCCATCGCCTGTCGGAACATGGGCGCAGAGTTGGTCCCCCCCTCCCTCGGACGTCTCCCTGCCCTGAGTCCCTCCCGTGGTGGGTTTCAGTGCCCCGCTCCTCTCACAAGAGCCTGGCGCTTGGCCCCTTCTCCGTTTATGTTTTTCAAAGTTTAATTTGTGGATATTTGGTTTCTCTATCTAACCACACAAAAAGGTGTCAGGATTCCTACATTCACACAACTTCACTCATCCACTTGCTGGCTTCCTCAGTCTCTTTCTTCCCTTGAGTCTACTTCAGAACTGTCTTGCTGCTGTCTAAAGTTGCTGCACATTCCTGTGCAGAGTTTAGAGCTCCCCGTGATGTACAAACCCATGAATCATCCTAAAGTATGCACCAGTCTATGTGCATCTTAGTAGCGATCTACTTCGAATGAAAATAAATAAAGCTCTGTGCCACTGCAGCAGATTCCTGTAGTGAAACTACAGAGGCCTAGTCAGAAATAAATATGCTAAGAAAGTTTATGTAGCTGTGAGTCAGCAGAAAACGCCTTCTTCTAATCTGTCTCAATTGTACCCATTTTCCTTTTATCTTATTTTGTTTCCAATCAAGTTATTTCTGATACAACACTCACGTGCTCCACCGTTAACGGTGTGGTATCCGTGGCATAGGTGTCACCTGGTATTTCACTTTTGATGAACAAAAATATGAAAGCGCTGCAAAGAAAAGACACGTGGATGATTTCATCGTAACTGATTCATCCCGAGCTGCCTGATTCTTGGAGAAAACACAAATCATCAGGTCTCAGTGGCCGCGGATACCCTCACTCCCAGATTGCTCCCTCAGGTCTCCGGCTGTTTGTTCAGAACTGCTGTTCTCTTTGATGTCTCTCGCTTTTCTTGATACCTGCAGGTGAAGAGCTAAACTCAAGCTTTCCCCCAGATCAGACCTTTCTCTTATCTCATATCACACAATAGCCCCATCTGGTTTTTTTTTTAATTGCTTCTTAACTTAGAAATCACACTGTACAAGACATACAGTTGAAAACTACATTGAGATGCCATTTCTCACCTATTATACTGAAAATATAGTAGAGGCCCAGGTGTTCTTTTATAATATTGATGTGCAAGAAGAAGCGTGCAGCTCTCGCAGAGGAGAGGTGAGGCCATCTTCAAAGCCACTCCTGCTTGCGCCCGTTCTGTTCCAGGCCCTCTCGCACAGGCACGGCCACAGCCACACTCAGGTGAGCCGGCCATTCAGGAATGCGGTGGAATAGTACACAGCCGTATAAAGGAATGAGGGTAATTCCTGTGTGCTGAAACGCGAAGTTCTCCAGGATGTATTTTAAGAGATAAACATCAGACCTAATCCTACTGACTGTCTCCCTTTGTCATCTCTCATAATGCACTGTCTAACCAGGTCCAGTGTCTGTACAGCAAATACCACACTTCCTATTGATTGCTGAAACATGCAAACATGTTAAAATGTACTAAAATATGAAATTAACAAAAGCACCTTGGAATATTTTGGGTATTTCTTTTATAATAATTTGAGTATATGCACAAGGTTCAAAAGTTAAAACAGGGATCTGGGGGTGCAGCACAGTGGTAGAGTGTCTGCTTAGGACGCATGAGGCCTGGGCTTCATCCTCAGCCCTACAAGGGAAAAAAGTTAAAACGAGAAGCTTCCAAAGCACATATCTGCCATTTTTTCATCTCAAAAATTAGAAAAACAGACTAATTAGGTCCTAAGGTACAGAATTAGTGTATATTACAAGCGTTTATATAAACATTTAAAATTTCCTACTTAGCTTTCTTCATTGCATCACTTGCTTTTAAAATGTAAGTGGTTCCATATTCTCTCCCAGACAAAATTTAACTTTCTTTTTTGAATTTTCTTGCTCTCTGCATTGTGCATTGTCCAGCTTATTCCAGTGTGATTCCTCATGTGGACTTGGTTCCTTCACTACTCCCTGATCCAAATTCTTACCCTCTCCCTTCCCAACCTACACAACCACCTTTGCCTGCTTTTTCAATTTTTCCAGCCAGACACACCACCTCCTCTCCTCTTCCTGTACAAACTAAAGAAGCAGCAACTTCGCCTCAGTGTGAGCAGAGTTTTATAACTGTGGGTAGTAGGTAGGTGGGCATGTGGGTAGGTAGGAAAGGACCAAAGGAAAGAAGAGAAAGGACCCTCAAAACACTCAGAATGACTTTTACAGGATTAAGTTTAGGGTATAGTTTAAAGGGGGAAAGTGAAAGAGGACTGAGGCTTTTAATTTGAATGATGTGGCTGGTGCCTGTGTGGAGAGAGGGACCTCAGGGGTAGGGAGCAGCACACAGGGAAGGAGACAATAAGAGAAGGAATGCTGATTGGGAAATGTTAGGGGCAAAGACAAAGGACTACACAGCCTCACATTTGCGGAGTGCGTCTGGTGAGGTCCTTCCCACATGCTGTCTCACAGACCAAGGATGAGGAACCTGTGCGTGTCTAAGGAGGGACTTCTAGCCTGGTCCACTGCCAAATACAGAGACTGTGGACACACAGAAAGGTAATGGCTAGAAACAAAAATCTGTATTTCCTCACACTGCAGAAGAATAGCGTAAGCCAGAGGAATAAACAATGCCCCCAGAGAAAGCAAGTTAAGTGAGAAAAAGTATGAAGCTTACACAGCAGGGTGACCTAAAGTACATTATTATTTTCCACAGTGCTGGGGATGGAACTCAGGACCTTGTGCATGCCAGGCAAGTGTTCTACCACTGAGCTACATTCCCACCCCAATTTTTTAATTGACAGAGAAATTTGCCTTCTTTAAGAACTCCAGCTCCCAGATTGTCAATAAAGCAGATGTTTAAAACCATGCCCCAGACATTGTTTCTTGGTATCAGCTTCACTTGTCACCTTGAAGGAACTCCTGGGGAGGTGATGGGGTTGTGAGGAGAGCTGACTTCCTCGATGGGTTCAGAGCTGAATGGGCCATTAGGAGGTGGGGACTTGGGGACCATGTCTGGCCCCCTGCCCCTTTCTTTCTGGCTCTTCCATTGCTCTCTGCTCCCAGAGGCCATTATTTGAGAAGCTTTCCTCTGCCATGCCCTTCTGCCACGATGTTTCTACCTTGAAGCAAGCTGACCATGAACTGAAACCTCTGAAATTGTGAGCCAAATTAAACCTCTCTATTAAACTGTGTCCTGCAGCAAGAAAGCTAATGTAATGATGAAACCATTGATGGTCCATCATCCCTAAGAGCAAGTGAGACAGGAAAGCACGTGGGAGCTGGGTAGTTTGTCCCAGCAGCAGGAAAGCTGTTCACCACATACTCTTACGTATTTTCTCTTGAACTGGAGCCTAGAAGACTGAAAACTGTTCCCCAAACTTCTGGTAGTAAGGGTCTGCTAATGGAGGTCTGTGCTTGAGATTAAACAGCAGAAGAGCCGCTTTGGTTTGGGCAGCCCCAGCTATTTGGGCAGCAGCACTTGCTCAGCAGAGACAACAGTCCCTGCTATGCTAGCTGCAGTGTGAGTGCTGGGGCTATGAGCGTCGCTCCACCAAGTCCACAACTCCCTGTGTGCATCGTCTGCGTGTAAAATGCTGAGAGGGGCTTTGGTTACACAGACTGACCAAAGCTTTGTATATCATGTACGGAAAATTTCCATCATGTAGAAGTTGTCTAATAAAGTCCTTAAAGTCTGAATACACAGAAGATCCAATAATAATGAAAGCAATATCCTGAACCAGTGCAACCATCTTCCAAGTCTCTTTACACCGATCATGAAGCTGAGCCACTGAATTCTTTTCAGAACAAACCGAATTGAGTTGCAATAATGAAATGACGGATTCCTGAAATTCTGCCCAGGAGAATTCTGCCCAGTAGAACCACAGATGAAAGTCTAGATGCCCACAGGGAGCAATCACTACATTTCCCATCACCAACACCACTCCAGACCAGCTGTGTAATTCCTGGGTTACACTGACTAGCAGCACATGAAGTGGGGTCTCAGAGGGAATGTGGCCCAGGCACTTGGGGGCCTCCCTGGAAGAGGATGTGGGGACTCTGGCTGCTGCCTCTCTTTTGTTTCTGGCCACGCAGTGAGCAGCTTTTCTCTGTCACATGCCTCCTCTATGAGGGCTGTCTCACCACAGACCTGGGTCAGCACCATTTGGGCCTGGAGGAAACCTCCTGATCCATGGGCCAAAAACCTTTCTTTTCCTTAAAAACTGATTATCTCAATTATTTGTTACAGTAGCAGAAAGTCAACCAACAGAATCTAATAATACTCCTCAAAATGTCTTACACATTGGTTTTCTTATTATCCCCTCTTTACAGATGAAGAAACCACAGGTTGGAGAAATGAAGTGATCAGCCCAAGGTCACGTGGGAATGAGTGGTAGAACATGAGTAATTGGTCTTTAATTTTAGAATGTACTATTTCCAAAAAAAGAAGGAATATGGAGAAAACAAGTCCTAATGAACTGCAAGAACTGGCCTTAAATTACATTAAGTCAAAACTAAGGCGTGATACATTACAATTTTGGAAAGTAAAGAAATTGTTTTTGAGAGAGCTACTCAAAGCTAGAATTCTACAGTGAAACCGTATAAAATTGCCTCTAATTGAAAAGTGTCAAGAAATGACCAGTTTAGAATAATCTGTTATTTCTCCTGCAGTTGCCCTGGGACTATTCTCTAAGGCAACATTTCAGTGACGAAGAGATTGTTCCTGAATGCGACTGGGGAAAAGCCATCAGTGCTGAGGAAGGGAATGTACTGTTCTTTGCCTGGAGAATAAAGAAGTACCGAGATCTTCCTAGTCAGCGCTATCCATCATGGAAGGGACTGACAGGGAGTATAAATGCGGTCCAGGGGAGCAGAACACCAAATCTAAGGTGACCTCATTCTGTTAGTTTCATGGACCCAACACCACCACGTAGACAGTTATTTCCATTCTCGTTGCTGCTCTGCGTACCGCTGCCACAGGTACATCCGAAGACAGGTATTCAGAAGAAGTGATAGACGGGGGTTAAGAGACTGGGCGAGAGAACGGAAGGGAGAAGCCGCCTACAGGGGAGGCCAGCAGTAACCCTTTCACGGGTCTCACTCGCGTGGTCAAACATGATCAGAAATCAGGCAATGGGACAGTTCAGAAGTGAGCACCTCGTAAGTTTTAAATTGTGCATCTTTCTGAGTAATGTGATAGAATTTCACGTTATTCCCTTCTGCTGGGCTTTGAATGTGAATCATCAGAGTGTGTGTATGTGGCCTCCAGTGAGCCACTCAGCAGTCTTCTAGGATTCAGATCCACGGTCTCGCCCTGGCAGCGCTGGCCCCAGCCGAAGAAGAAGCAATCTTGGCAAACCTGACATGCCAAAGAAAAGCATTACAGTGCTTCCATTATGCTAAAAGGTGGACGTTTTCAGCTCCAAAAGGAAAGGAAAATAACTGTGTGCTGAATTCACTAAGGTCTACAGTAAGAAAAAAAAAACTTCTGTCCATGAAATGGTGAAAAAAGGAAAAGAAATGTGTGTCAGTTTGACTGTCATCTTGCAAACTGCAAAAGCAGGGCCACTGTGTTTAAGTGCCTAGTTAAGGTGAGAAAGGCAGCACACTGTAAGGCTAGAACCGTCCGTGATGGTGTTGGAGCATGTTATCTCCCTGGATAAGGGGGACAGCTGCACCAAACAGGAGAGAGAGCAGAGTAGAGGCTCTTCGGGGGGAAGGAAGCATAATGCCTACTTGCATCCTATGTTGTAGTTGGCAAATGCTTTAATACACCCTCAGTCTAACTTTACAAACTGTGTAATATGACTGTCTACCTGTAAGAGAAGGGCCCTGAGCTTCAAAGCAGTTGGATCATTTTCCCAGTGTCCCGGAGCTTTTGAGAGCCAAAGCTGGGCCACCTGACCCCAGATTTGGTATTTTGTCCTATAAGACAGGTCCTGTCACGGTAAGCTAAGAATCCGAGGAAAAATCATATAGACTTCATGAAATGCAAGTTTAGGAAAAAATGTAAGCACATCTCTATGTTTTAAAAGCACTCTGCATTTAGTGTGGAAGAATAGCTAAAATGTTAGAAATGGTTGTGTACCTTACTACTGAGAGTCCAGCTCCGATGTAATTCAGCAGTGGCTTTGACACTTCTTCAGCATCCACTCCAAACCAACCAAACCTGGAAATTCAGTCACAACGAATTAGATATTGTTGAAATGTCTTATCAAAATGTTTAAGGGCATGGACTTGGGGCTGTATTTCTCAGTTCAAATCCTACCTTTCACCCTTAGTAAGTTTAACTTTGGATAAGTTACTCAAATGCGCCTCAAATTTTCATATTAAAATGGGGAAATAATTGTACCTATCATATAGGTTGTTATAAACATTAAGTAAGGTGACATATATAAAAGTACTAACTTGTGAGTGCCTCTTTTAAGACTAAAGGAGGAGGAGGAAAATACGGTTCAAAAGGCTATCTGAATACTAATTGGCTACAACTTTACATAGTATTTTTTTATTTTTTAATTTTTTTGTAGTTGTAGATTGAATTTAGGGCCTCATACATGCTAGGCAAATGCTCTACCACTGAGCTATGCACCTGGTCATTGTCTAGTATTTAAAACATACTTTTAAATATCTCTTGGTTAAAAATTCCTATTCTGTGGTTAATTAAAATTTTTTTTCATGCTGTGACATTCATGATCACTACAAATAATCAGTGAGAACCATTCTGGGGCAAGAGAATGGGAGGCAAGAAGAAAAGCAGATGGTATTTGTAAAAGTCAGGGTTGCTCAGTGTGAAAGGAGAGGAAAGAACACATATTGGAGGTGAGTAAATTCGTTTTGGGGGAGGATCATAATGCTTTTGAGGGGAGGTAAGAGCTCCAAAAGTGAGGTGAGGACAACTCTGTCCGTCCGGCTCTTTTCCCAAACTTGATCTGGGTGCTGATTTTCATGCTGAGGGCACACAGCCCAAGAGACCGATCCGTGATGACTGGGCTGTTCTCATCTGCACCTGTAATGGGGCAGTGTTACGGTTTATATCTAAAATGCCTCCTGAAGCTTCCTGTGCTCCCAGGTGGGGCTTTTGAGAGTGACTGATGATGGGTATGTGATAGTGGGTTAGTCCACTGATGAATTTAGCATAGTTCTGGGTGTAGATGATGGACTGACTAAAGACAGAAGGCCCTCCCTGGGTATGAGTGGCACTAACCAATAGGCATTTTGCTTGCGTGGAATGAAACGGGAAAGGCTCGTTGCTGCTGCTGCTTTTTCCTGCATGCCCTGCCATGGACTGTTTCTTCTCTGCCAGGCCCCTCTGCCATGCCACCCTGTGTTGGAACCAGCCAACTATAGACTGAAACCATTACAAGCTGTGAAGTAAAATAACTCTCTCCTCCCTTAACTTGTGGGTTTCAGGTATTTTGTCCCAGTAACAAGAAAGTAACTAAGACAGGTGGCCCCCATGCACATGTGACTACTGAGCACTTGAAATGTGGCTAGTACAACTGAGAAATCTGTGATTCATTGTTCTCAAGTTTTAATTAACTTAATTTCAATATAAATGGCCACCTGTGGTTTGTGGTCATTTTGTGAATTAATCATTTTTGGTATCAAATTTATGATTATGATTGCTAAAAGAGTTAGGATTAGGGAAAAACTCTACAAGGAAAGAAGCTGAATCAGCTTCTTGGCTAATCGCACAGACGCCCTTCAACATTGACACAGGTCTTTACTGCAGGGCTCTCTGCAAAAGCTGCCAGTGATGGAATCAGGGTGACCCTCCCCTTGAATTCCAACTGGGGCCAACAGTGAATAGCACAACTCTAGAGCTGAGGTTGGCAAACTTTTACTTAAAAAATCAGAGAGTATGTTAGGCTCCGTGAGCCTGATGTGATCTTGCAATTCACTCAGCTCCACCAGGACAGAAGGAAAGCAGACAGACCTAATCCCGAAAGGGCCGAGTGTGGCTGTGTTCTAATGAAATTCCAGAAACCGAGTGGGGAGACGCTCCACAGCAGGGACAATTGTGTGCTTTAGAGTTGGAAGACTGAGTTTGAGTCCCAGCTTCCTGGTTCTGCGCCCTTCGGGAATCCAGTCTCGTTGAGTACCAGTCCTCTGACGGTACAGCGCTCACCTTGTACATATGCGCATAATCGAGCAAATGAGATCAGAATACTGGATACAAAGTGCTGGCAAATACTCACACAATACAAACGGAAAATAATAATCACTTCCCTTTCTTTCTCCCTGTTTGTTTCCTACGTATAATTCTTTAAAACATTTTTTTGTTTTGATTTTTTTAATATCTTGATAAAATACCTAGAACACGATGAAGAGTTTAGGACAAAGCATAATTAGAGGTGGCACAATTCGTGTGTGCATGTTACCAGCCGCAACCTCTGTGACAATAAGAAGTGTGTGTTTTCGTTTGCAGAGAGCCCGGTCGTCATACACTGATCATGGGTACAGAGAGACTTAACTCAAAGTCTGCCGTGTTACCTTGAGCTTGCCCAGCCAGTTATGGCATTAAATGATCCCCAGATTAGGATTCCAAGGCCTAAGCCAATGGTTTTGATAATTGGGACAACAGCAATGTTCCCTGTAGATGCAACATACAGAAGAAACGTTATTTCCAGTATAGAGAGTACGTGTATTCTTAAACTAACTGAATCTCATGGGATTTGGACAAATTTTGTATGGCTCCTCATTTATTAAATAAAGTAATCATTTATGATTATGATTGCTGAAAGAGTTATGGCCCAGTGCGACCCCAGAATTGCTATTCCACACTCAACAGCTTGTCTTCCAGATTTTCACATTAATTGCTCTGTGTTCTTGCAGGTCACTTGGGGTGAGACAGTGATTGTTTTCAAAGTTATTATTATTGTTGTTCTGGTCATTGTTTGGAGAGGGGCCTCACTACCTTGGCCAGGGTGGCTTGGAACTCCTGGGTGCAGACGATCCTCCCACTCAGCCTCCTGAGTACCCGGCTGGGCGACAGACGAGTATGTGCCACCAAGTTTGGCTCATGATTTTTTTTTAAGTTTTTAATGCTCAGCAGCCTGGCCTCGTCCCGTAACGTCTTCGTGAGAGGTTTCTTCTTTGGATTTCTCCAGTGTTCCCCTCTCCTCCCGTGTCCTCCTGTGGCGCTCCCAACTGCTCCTTCTCACCATACCTTCGGGCCGATGTGCCCCTCAAGGGTCTCCCCAGAACGCGCTCCATGGCTTGTTTGCTGATGCTTCTTTGGGTACTTGAGCCAATTTCACGCTCTCGGCTGTCACGCAGGGGCACCTGGTCCCAGGTCTGCAGCTCCTGCCTGCACCTACTGGAGTTCCGGTGAGACGCTCCACACTGCTTCTGGGAATCTGCAGCTGGGTGTCTCGAGTGAGGGAGATCCAGGAACTTCAGACGCAGAAGGTCCCAAACTCACCATCTTCCCTTCTCAACATGTCCTCTTCCCGTTTGCTCACAGTGTCATTATCACCACCCTCCTTATCACCTACAAGAAAGTCCCTCCATCACCGGCCCCTGCCTTTGCTCCGGGCCCCCATACCCATCTGCTGCTCTGACCCGTGACACCCACAGAGGCGACATCGCTCATGTGAGGCTCTCCCCCGCTGACCCCGGCTGCAACCTTCTGGGAGAATGTGTATCTGGTGGTCAGAAGGTTGGCAGGAGCCAGGCGTGGTGGTGCAGGCCTGTAATCCGGGCATTCTGGGCGGCTGAGGCAGGAGGATCATGATTGAGCACAGTCTGATCAACTTAGCTAATTAGCGAGACCTTGTCTCAAAATTAAAAAAAAAAATTAAAAAGTTTGGGGACAGGCCTGGGTTCAATCCCCAGTACTGAAAAAAAAAAAAATCTGTGGGACGAGGATGTATGGGTTGGTTCTGTTCCTTCCCCATCAGGCACAGTGAACAGTAAAATAGAGGAATAAGGCTATAAATTCTAGCAGAAATTTAAAGGTTAACTCTTTCGGTCACTAACTCATGAACTTCACTAAATCCTTTAATCCCTCAAAGATTCAAATTAAGGGTTAAAATAATACATTCTTAACATTTTAAAACTTATTTGTTTTTAACAAAACTATTTCTAAAGTCCCTTGATACTTGGAATTCTTTTGTTAAAAAGAAAAAAATTCTTCAGGGCTGAATTTATTTTGAGAAGCAAACCATTTCTGATTGGTGAAGAAAATGTATAAATTCTAGTCATAGTCATATAATTTCAGGTATGGCAAGGCAATAGAGGAAGGATTTTTTTTTTCTGTTATCAATACTTTTGAAATGATTATATACTTGTGTCATCTACACTTAAGCATATACTCTAAGAATGACAAGAGTGGAGATTACTATTTAATAAATATTTCTTGATAAAACATGCTGGGGAAAGATGGCTCAGAGCATGTAAAATAGCACAGAAGTTACACTTGGAAAAAAAGATGGAAATATTTTGACCATAAAAATTTTCTATCAGGAACTTAGAAATCATTAAAAGGAACAAATCAAGAAAGGTACCAAAAATACATAGTGTTTGAAAGGAAGAAAGTAAACAGTTAATTTTATTTTCTATGACAAAGGATTATTCAGAACTGCCGATTGTGCTATTTATTTCTTCATATTGTGAATCAGAATTATTGTGATCATTATATGAAATGATTGCATAGAAAGTTAGACCACACCTTACCTGTTGCCCAAATGCAGCCCCCAAGCATTGCAAAAGGCCAGAACCTCGGGCAGTGGAGTACCAGGTTGACCACCAAGGCAACTAACCAGATGGCTGCACAGAGCACCCACTGAAGAAACATTCCTGGAAATAAGGGGACTTGGTGTTAGTGGTTCAAACTGTTCTGCGTGAACTCACACTCAGGACTATCGAGGAGGTATTACCGTAGGAAGGGCCACAATTCAAGGCCTACACACCAGGCCCTTTGTACGTTTCCTTCTTACAGCTACTCTGCATCATGATTAGCCCTACCTCGAAGACAGAGAAAATGAATCTGAGAGTCAGAAACTTGTTCTAATAACTGTCAGTCTGTAAAACTGAAATTTAAACCTGGGATGTTCGACTCCGAAGCCTGTGCACAGTGCGTTCCTGCTTAACATTCTTTCTTCCCACCTATCAGACAAATCGAGAATTTTCTGTCAGTGTTGGCAAAACCAAGTCTGTATTTGCATTAAGATGTCACATTTGGCCTGTGTGCGTGCGCGCGCGCGCGCACACACACACACACACACACAGGCGTGTGCGCTCACAGCATCCGGAACTTCACAGTAGCACACCAGTCACAGAGACCCTTGCCGGGGTCATCCGTGCCGGCGCTAGACGGGTGGACAGGAGTGAAGTCACAGCCGCATGCGGGTCTCACCGCAGAGCTCACTGTCTGGGGAGCTACGTGCCCAAGCTGCACCACTGTCCGTGCTCAGGCCGCCTCTGCCAGCCCTGGAAGACCACCGGGGCTGCAAGAGGCATCTGTACCTCTCCCAGGCTTCTGCACCATCCAGGACTTACGGATTGAAATCAAAAGCAGCTGACATCGAAAGAAAGACTGAGGCAGTTATAATGCAACATATCACTTCGACTCCAGCTTTGGAAGATTTTTGCCTATTGTGACTCACTCTCATAGTATAGAGAAAAAAAACTGGCTGCTAAACTCTACGGAAAAAAACATCATTACAGAGATGAGGAAGAACTTAATTTTACATATCTTTCATCTTACAAGGGAGAAACTGCCAACAGAAGAGCTGACAAGACTGCCCAAGGCTCGGGGTGTAGCTCAGTGGTAAGCACAGCTGTATTTGGAGCCTGGATCTAAGGTCCAAAGGAAGGAAAGAGGGAAGGAGGGAGGGAGGGAGAGAGGGATGAAGGCAGGCAGGCAAGAAGGAAAGAAGGAGGGAAGGAAAGAGAGAAGGAAGGGAGGAAGGAGGGAGAGAGGGATGAAGGCAGGCAGGAAGGAAGGAGGGAAAGAAAGAGAGAAGGAAGGGAGGAAAGACGGTGGGAGGGAGGGACAAAGGCAGGCTGGCTCAGGCACATCACAAAGCTGATTGTTGAAGACCTAAAAGCCAAGTCCTCTGTCCACTTTTGTTGTTTTATAGTAGTTTCCATTCCTGCGCCAAGCCCAAAGGAAAAGTGCAGGAAGCCTGCAGAGGAAAGTGATCTGTAATTCGACTGTTGAAGCAGTATGAAGACATTAGGAATATAAAACCAAAGATAACGGGAAGCTAATTCCCAACAGATATTCACCGTAATAGCTCCAGTTCCTCCTGGCTTTGACATGGAGGGCAGGTGGATAAAAATAACTCTTGTATTTTCTTTCCTAAAAGTCACCTCACAGTCAGTTTTGCTATGCTGTACATGTACGTTCCTAAGAATCACCACACAATGCAAAACTGTTCAGTAAAAATTGCAGTTTATAGGAAAAACAGGGTTCGGGGAAGAATAACCAAAAAAATTCATCAGCAATGTATCTTTAAAAAAGTAGTAACCTAATAAAAATGAGAGCATATTTTAACTGGTAACATGCCCAAATGTGGCAATAAATATGGTGTCATTGCCTGAGAAAGGCTGGAGGTTTCCTTCTGGACTCGGCACCAGTGCGGCTGAGCTTGGCTGAGCGCGAAGCGGGCCGAAGGAGATTCCGACACAAGAGGTGGGTGGGCTGGCGCGCAGCACAGGCGCTGAACTGAGGCGGGTGGAAGATGCTGAGTGCGTGTGTGCACGTCCACATGAGTGTGCACTTCGGGTATTACTACACACCTTATTCTGTGGGGAGTATTCTTTGTCCCTCTAGTGTTTTCTTGGGACTACAACTGCACACAGACAAGTACAAAATTCATGTTAGGCTCACATCATTTCATAAGGCGTCAATCTGTGTCTTCAGAACAGTGTTATTAGCAGAATTGACTTCAAGTTATTGCTTTCGCAAACATGGCAGATACGGCAAAAAAGGCTTCCTGATGGTAGCAAGCCCAGCTTTGCCAGGAAACACCAACCTCAGGGCATGCTGTGCGGACTGCCGCTCAGACAGCCTGGCCTGGGCATCGTCAGATGCCGATCTATGGTGAGCTCTACCCAC
Source organism: Hystrix cristata (assembly GCA_004026905.1). NCBI lineage: Eukaryota > Metazoa > Chordata > Mammalia > Rodentia > Hystricidae > Hystrix > Hystrix cristata. The sequence continues at coordinate 22,082 of PVJO010018203.1, read as the reverse complement.
CGGGCACCAGAGCACCAAGATTTATCTTTACAGCAATCGCTTTAAAAAGACAGAAAAAACACTCTGGGAATTAAATGTAGGTTAACACTGAAGGAAGCATAATTACCATCACCAGTGTCATATTTTTTAAGTGGTGCAAAATTTGAGCCAAACAAAAGTATAGCTGCAAAAGAGGAGAGGTAACCAATGTCCAGGTCTGTTCTGTTATTGCTCATGGTTCCAGGCTGGCCCAGGGGATGACTGGTTCACTTTAGACGTGCTGTACTTCTCAAGAGCTTCTGAAATAAAAGAAACAAAAATGACCCAATTTAAGAAGCAGTAAATCCGTGAACAAATCGTGCTCAGTATGCAATATTTTTGATCAAAAGTACACTAAGAATTCTTCTTGCAGGTGGTAGGACATTATGCAGTTGTATATTATGTTCATTTATTCAGTCCACAAATTTTTTAAATCACTAACATATAATTTTTAAAACCAGCTTTTTCTTTAGAACTTGGAAATCTAACTTCTTCCAAGATCTGGATCCCATTTTTATTACATTATGGGAAAATTCTCTGTGGAGGTGGACTGGTTCTGTGAAAAGATTTTTGGTTAGGACTCTGTTTACTTCCACTGGGCACTGTGACGATCGAATGCCAAACCACCTGCTAAGTCTTTCAGAACTATTAAGTGCTTTACAAGGAAAAGCTTTTCTGACATTTCAGACACGAGTTTAAGGGTACAAATTGGTCCTATTGAAGATGCAAGTTCGGAATCCCCCAGCAATAAAAGCACTTCTGTTTTTCTTTTCTTAGTAGTACTTTCATAGTAGATATTAGCTCAACTGGTTTATGGCTCTTGGCTGGCGTACAGCTCAGTGGCGTGCACCAAGCCCTGGGTTCAATCCCCAGCACAAAAACAAATAATCATTCTTGAATCTCTGTATCATTAGGACTTCAAACAAGCTGACCAGGAAAAAGAAATGTTTCGTGAATCTCGCCAGGTCAAGTATCAGCAGTGATGTGCTGTTGCACAACACCGTTTGCTGGAGGGAGGTGAGACGGCTGGTTATCTATGTATGTTGTGCGATCAGGGAGCTTGCGGGATAAGTAGTTTTTCAGTACAAGTAATTAAATCAAGCAAAATAAGAAAAAACTCAGTTTCTCAGACAGATTAAGTTCATCACATGCGGCCAGGACGCGGTACAACGCAGATGGCAGAGCTTTCCCATTCACACAGAAAGCTCCGCTGGACGGCTACACTCGCCAAAAAGTTCTGGTTCGCCTACAAAGAAAGGATCCAACTCACGAGTAGCCAAGAACTGGGCTTTTTCATAAGTAACATTTGGAAAAGTACACTGAATATGGTGCACCTTTGTGGTTACGCAAACCACAGCAGGAAAAACGCTGCACGAAAGTGATTTTCTCACAGTCTTCCCATCTGGATTCATAGTTTGCACACGGACCATCTGGAGCATCTCTCTGGAACAGAATTTTGCACAATTCAATCGTTCACCTCCAAAGTTAATGTTTCAGTGGCAGCGTTTTTGGGGATATGCATTGCGTGAACTTTATCTAAAGTCACCATTCCTTGTTGTGGTAAATGTTTCAACATCCAAGCTCTGTCCTTTAGGTATTCTTGCTGCAGTGAATGAGAAATAAACGACTCTCTGCAGGACATCTCATTTGACATTATCACGGACAGTTTAACTGAAAATGGGAATAACTTCAAAGTAGGACAATAAACTTTGGGGGCTGCTGGGGAGCCAGCTCAGGGCCTCGTGCTTGCTCAGCCAGCCCTCGATCATGGAGCTAAATCACCAGCACCCGGACAATAAGCTTCAGAAGGTAAATACTATTTGGTATTACATGTACTTAAAAACAAAAGCAAAAATGCACTGTGGGTAAGAAAACGTCTTCCAGAGAACGTCGCTGAGGAGGGGATATTAAGGCACATTTAAACATTGATGGCATAACACTATTCAGTGACAATCAGTTTTGGGCTTCAAGAAAGTTTAAGCCTGGCAGCAGCTCACAGGAAGTGTTTCTGGGAGGCTAAGGGTGAGGGTCAGGGAGACAGAGCTGCTAGATAAGCTATCAGGCTGGCAGAGGGCAGAGACCAACAGGAAAGCTCTCAAGGGTTTACAGCCCCGGCGTCACGTGTTAGCAAAGGAATCTATTTTTTTTTCCATTTTAATTACAATTAAGCAAAAAATTTTAAAAAGCCTATATAAGTATACTGATATGAAGGAAATGCCTAATCCTTCAACGTGGCAAAGTATTTCACACAAAGCCCCCACAAAGGGATACTGGCGGCCCTACTGGATTCATCCAAAGTTCAAAGAATGAGCGGAATACCGAGTAAGGAGCACCATTTGGCGGCAGCCTGCAGGGTTGGTGATCGCTTTAGATAAGAGGACTCCATCATACATAGCTCAGGCACATTTAAAAACTACAGGATTTAATTTCAGTGAGCACTGGCAATAACCATCTTTAAGTGAGTCTACTTATTTTAAATAAATGGAATTTTTGTGGAAAAGCAAAGTGTCGCTTTTTTTGTTTGTTTGCAATTTTTGAAGCACAATCACAAGTTTCAAATTGGGGGGTTGTGCTGGGGATAGAACTCAGGGCCTTGCATTTGTTAGGCTAGCGCTTTACCACTGAGCTAAACCCCCAACCCTAGAACTACTTATTTTAAAAATCTTAGTTTCTTTGTTCTTTTTTCTTTAAAATTTATTAAATTCTTTTTTAACTCGTCATAAAATCATAAAAATGCTACCGACGGAGCGAAAAGCGTTTTGATAAATACATTGCGTAATGTTTCAATAAGGTTAAATATATTGACTTGCTCAAATATTTATCAATTTTTATGGCAAAAACGTTCAAAATTCTTGTTTCAAACTACTTTTAAGGAAAATCAAACATAATCTTTACTTTGCAGTGTCGGGGCAATTTCACTAAACTGCACTCATTCAAAAACCGTACTACTTCTGTGTCCCGTAGGAGCGTTTCTCCCGGGAATCTGGGCCTGCAGCCGCCTTCCCGCCCGGAGCCAGCGCGCCGGCCCAGCTCAGTTTCGCTTTCCGAGCAGGAGCGGGGCGGCCGCCGCAGGCTCGCGGTCCCGGGCCGGCTGGTGAACTACAGATCGGCGCGATCTGGGGAGTCGGCGGCAGCAGTACTCACCGCGCCGGCCGGCCGGCTCCTCCGCGCTGCTGGGCCCTCCGGCTGCGCCCTGGGCGGGCAGGAGAGGAGGCCAGTCAGGAGACCGGGCCAGCGGGCGGGGTCCAGGGGTGCTGGCCCTTCCTTCTTTCCTTCCCTCCTCCCTCCCCTCCTTCCTTCCTCGTTCCCTCTTTCCCTCTCTTCCTTCCTCCCTTCCTCCCCCACTTTCTTTCCCTTCATACCAGCATCTCCCAGGTGTGACTCAGGAATTATTTCTTTTAAAACTCCCTCCTGGAGACTCTCATGTGAAGCCAGCCTTGAGAATTGTGTTCCAGATTAATACTTGACACGTTTTACTGTCTGTAAGATTCTCCTGAGCAAGTTTCTGAAGTCCCAATTTAGATTTTAAGAAATGTTGATCTGTTTCTCTACTCTTCAGTAAGTAGCTACTGGCAGCATTTGAATTTAAAGTGGAAAAAAATTAAATGAGAATAAATAATTCAGCAGTTTCCTTGCCCAGAGCACTTTCCAGCTGCCGGTAGCCAAGTGTGCGGGTTGCAGAGCATCTTGCGTTGCACGAAGTCCTGCTGGCAGCGCTGCTTTCTAGGTCTTAGCCCTCAGAGTGCAGTGCGGAGAGGTCCTTCCTTCCGGGAGTGCTGGGTAGCAGGGCGAGGAGCTCAGAGAGGGGCGGTGCCGAGTTCTGTCCTCCTCTGAGTTCCAGGAAGGCCTCTTGGAGCAAGTCACTTTTCACTGAGGGCAGCTCCCAAGAAGGAGAGAAAACGTTGAGGACCGTTAAAAGGTGAGGTTTCCTGAAGGAAGCTGTTCTTTCAGCTTCACTCACATTCATAAACTGCAGTGTCAGACCAAAGATGGAAAGGCAGCCTAAGACTTTGTTTACACAATTAAAGACCCGAGGCCTTTGCACTTAGGGGAAAAGACTATGGAGCAGTTCAGGAAGATCTTCAACAAATAAGTTCCGCTTGCTGCACGTGTGTACTGACCCAAGTGTAGCTCCGTTGCTGTGTTTGGCTTTACTGTGCTCCGCAGATATGGTGTTGTTTTTACAGTTTGAAGGTTTGTGACCCGCATCCAGCAAATCTGTTGGTGCCATTTCCCCAAAAGTGTGTACTCACTTTGTGTCTCTGTGTTGGGTTTTGGTAATTCTCATGATATTTCAAACTTTTCCAGTATTATTGCATGTGTTATGGCAACGTGTGCTCTTTGGTGTTAGTATTGTAGTTGTTGTGAAAGACAACTCCTAAGACAGGGAACTTAGCTGATGAACGCGTGTGTCCCGATCCTTCACCATCAGGCTGTTCTTTTGCTTCCTCAGACTGTCTCTTTCATGAGATACAACAAGGTGGAAAGTAAGCCAAATGATCACCCACCCTACCATGGCCTCTCAGCACCCAAGTGAAAGGAAGAGTCTTATTTCTTTCACTTTAAATCATGAGCTAGAAATAGATACAGCTAATCATGAGGAAGTGTGTAGAGAGGCTGAGAGCTCGGCCTCCTGTGCTGGCAGCCAGCCGCGTGGTGGAGGCAAGGAAAAGACTGTGGGAGGAAGTGAAAAGTGCTTCTGCATTTGTATTTCTTCTTTTGAGGAGTGTATATTCAGATCATTTACCCCTTTCTAAACTAGACTACTTGTTCTTTTATTATATATAAAGTTGAGTTCTTTCTGTATTCTGGAAATTAACTCTGTCAGATGAAAAGCTGTCAAACACTTTTTCCCATTCTGCATGCTTTATTTATATTCTGTTGTTTGCTGTGCAGAAGCTTTTTAGTTTGAAGTGATTCTATTTGTCAACTTTTGCTGTTGTTTCCTGTGCTTGTGAGGGGCACAGCTAGAAAAATCATTGCCTCTCTCAATGCCTGGAAGTGTTTCCCCTATAGTTTCTTCTAGTCATTTGAGAGTTTCTGGTCTTACATTTAGGTCTTTGGCAGTTTTAAAATGATTTTTATAAAAAAAAGTTTAAGATTTTTTAACTATCAGGGAAATAGAAATCAAAACTATGGCGATATTCTGTCTTATCCTAGATGGAAAAGCTATGGGCAAAAAAACCCAAAAAATAACAAATGTTGACACTCTTGACAGGGATACATATTAGTACAAACTCTGTTCTAGGTCATATCTAGATGTCTCCCCAAAGCTTCATGCATTCATAGCTGGGGTTTTTGGGAGGTGGCTGGATCATGGATGTGTGAACTCGATTATAGATGTGCGATACTGAATTAATCCATTGATCGGTTTAACATAGTTCTGGGTGTGGATAATGGGAAGGCCCACCCTGGTCGTGGGTGGCACCAACCCATAGGTTTCTGGTTTGAATGAAATAAAAAGGAAAAGGAAACTTGCTGCTCATTGCTTCCTGCCTGCCACACCGTGGACTGTTTCTCCTTTGCCGTGCTGCCCTGCCATGGAGCCAGACGACTATGGACTGAAAATTCTAAATCCTGTGAGCTAAAATAAACCTCTCCTCCTTCAACTTGTGGTTATTAGGTATTTTGTTCCTGCAATGAGAGAGTAACTGAGAAGTGTGGGACAATTAGAAAAGGTGATACATGAAAGTAATGGGGTTACCAGAAGGAAAATAAAAGAGAAAGAATCAGAAGACATAAAAAGGGATAATGGCTGAGAATTTTCCAAAATAACAGACACCAAACTGCAGATGTAGAAAGCTCAGAGAACATGAAGCAGGATAACTACAAGTAAAAACTGCATGTAGGCCTGTCCTATTCAAATTACAGATAAAGAAGCAGAGAGAAGATATGGAAGGAAGCTAGAGGAAAAGCTATACCTTATGTATAGAGAAGCAAGGACAAGAATTATACCAGGCTTCTCAGAAATCAGGCAAGCAAATGGAGAGTGGAGTGAAATATTTAGTGTTGAAAGGAAGAATATACCAATCTACAATTCTATTATATCCAGTGTAATTAGCCTCTAGAAGTCAAGGAGAAAGGAAAATCTCCCAGGAAGGCAAAAACTGAGAGAATTCATCATCAGTAGACTTGTCTTGGAAGAAATGTTAAAAGAAGTTGTTTACAGAGAAGAAAAATAGTACGGATAAGAAACTCAATAGATATGAAGGAAAAACACAACAAAATAAACTTAAAATTTTATCTTTTATTTTTAAAATTGATTTACTAATAATGACTCAAAGTAATAATGACAGCAATATTTTGGCTAATTTTGGCTTCTGAATAAGTGACATGAATTTCAGTTAAGGGACAAGAAGGGAGAGGAAGGTGGCTTTAAGGAACAGGAAGGTGGCTTTGGGGGTAGTTGATTAGACATCACCTGCACTTTATGTGAGCAGTTTCGTGCTATTTAAAGATGTGGTGAGATTACTTAAAAATGTCTTCTCAAACTCTAACAATTGCTGAATACTTTTAAAAGGTGTGTATTTAAATGCTAAGAGAGGAGAGAAAATGGAATCCTATAAGATGCTGGATTAAAATCAGAGAGAGCAGAAAACAACTGGAGCACAAAAAAGAAAATAAAGAACAAGCATAACAAACAGAAAACAGTCACTATGTGGGAGATGTTGTTCCAACTCTATCAATAATCACTTTAAATGTTGGTCTAAATATACCAATTAATAGCATACAGGACTCGACTCTATGTTGTTGACAGGAAATCCACTTTAATTATAAAGCCAAAAATTGAGAAATATGGAGACGTAGCATACTAACACTAATCAAAAGAAAGCTGGAGTAGGTATTTCAATTTCAGACAAAGCAGATTTCACACAACGAGATTATCAAGACAGATGAGGATGCTATATAATAATGAAAAAGTCAGCTTTCCCAGGAGTCACGACAATTCTGTGTATGCACCTCACCAAAGAGTGTCAAACTATGGTAGGCAAAATTATAAAACAAGAAGAGGGATTATGGTTAGTACATTCACTAGTCCACTATCTGTAACTGATAGATAACAAATAGCAAGCACATAACCAGTGAGGATATGGTTTTAACTGAACAGTACGATTGCCATGTAGATCTTATTAGCTAATTCTATACTATTTCCTCCAGCCATAGCAGAGTGAATTTTCTTCTCAATCTCACACAGAACATTATCTAGATAGATTACATTTGGGGACTTATACTTCTGTCAGAATATATGGACATGTACAACATAAAGAGTAAACTCTAATGCAAACTTTGGATTTTGGTTCATAATAGTATATCTAAATTGGTTTATCAATTGTTATGGCTTGTATCTAGATGCCCCCCGAAAGCCTCATGTGCTCATAATAGCCCATAAGGAACTCTTTGGAGGTGGCTGGATCCAGGGTGTGTGAATGTGGATTAAGGATGTGAGGCTGGAATTAAGGGTGTGATGCTAAAACTAAGAGAATTAGCCCATTAATTGGTTTAGCATAGTTCTGGGTGACACCACTGAAAAGGTGGATAGCCTGGAGCTAATATAAAGGGCCAGAAAGAAGCGGCTGCTTTGCTGCTTTGCTTGCTGCTTGCTGCCTCTGCCTGCCCTGCCATGAACTGTTTCTGCTCTGTGGGGCCCTCTGCATGCCACCCGGTCTTGGAGTCAGCTGATTACGGAGAGAAACTTCTACACACTGTGAGGTGAGATAAATCTTTCCTCCTTCACGTGTGGGTGTTGGGTGTTTTGTCTCAGCAATGAGAAAAGTAAGTAAGACATTAATTATAACACACGTGATACCCGAAGGCAAGTTGTCAATAATATGGTAGCTGGGAGAGGGATGGGTTCCTGCTGACTTACCTGCTCAGGTTTCCTGTAATCTAAACATCCTAAAATAGTCTACAAAATATTTTACATTTGACATTAGCTTATGATAATTGAAGTATTTCTCATCCTTGTGAATTAAAAAACTATGTCATTTATCTTCTAATATTTATATATAATGTATTTGCTTTTATTTAAATGTTATTGGATTATTATTTTACCCATTCATCAGATATAAGAGAAGTACTTATAATGTGAGAAATCTACTGTAAAGAAGTGTTTATTATTTTTACTATAGGATCAAACACTATTTTCCACATTTAATCTCTGAATACTTATTTACTATCTCACAGTCTTTTGAGGTATGTGGATATGGGAGGTTTAAAAAAATCTAGGCTATCTACCCTCCTCCCCTGGTTGCTAAATAATTTTCAGACTAAGCGATCTTACGTCCCACTTTGTGCATCTCTGTAAATAATAAGAAATAATGGATTGAAGGCAGAAAAATCCTGCTGATTCATTAGATTATACAATCATACATTTCAGTGTTTAAAAGAATTCTTGCTCCATTTTTCATGGAAAAAAGAAGGAATCAATTTAATACATACTTTCTTCCTTCCTCACTTCTCTTCCTCCTCTCCCTCCCTTTCTCCCTCTCATCTGCCCTTTTTTCTCTCATTTTCTCTGCAGTGTCGCACGGGCCTGGCGCTCATAGCGTCTGCCTTGTGGATGCCAGAAGTGAGAATCTCTGACTCTCTGTCAGCTTCATAACAAACGGAGATGAGAGTTTGCGAATCTGACCTTGTCATTTAATTGATGTATTTCTAGGAGGTGCCTAAAGCCATTAATAAAAACCCACTAACTCCACCATCTTTATTTAACATACAGTTTTCAAGAAGAATTTTATCTGATAATGGAAGTATGCAAAATTTTCTAAGAACATTTTCAAATTAGGAAAAAATATGCTATGCTACTGAGCATCAATCAAGCTGTGTTGAAATAAAAGTTCCTGCCATTATTGAAAGCATATTTTGCATGCAGTGTTTTAATTATCTGAGTACAGTGGCCCAAGCTTGTAATCAGGAGGATTATGAGTTTTCTCTATGGTGGATTTGTTCTTTCTCTATACCTACTGGCAAGAAGGAAAAGCATTACCTTCGATTTAAAGCTTAGTCTGGTCTGTTAATTTAAATAGAAGTTTTATCCAGTACTTAATTTCTTTGGTCAAAAATAGAAAACCATGCAAAGAGTGCTCAGTTTATCAAACTGCTTGGCAATCCCCATTATCGCCTTCTGTATGAGGAGGGATGCAGCTTATGGGACATTATGAGCATGGGTGAGTCGATGGGTGAGTTGACCACACTAGGTGCCATGTCCTGTGGATCCTCTAGCTCCCGGGAGAACGTCCCATCTAATTTCTGTCTCTGCTGCTGTCATTCATGCCTAAATTTGAACTCACACCCTTTGACCCATCGTGGTGTGGAAACTATCGAAATCACCCATGCGATCACCCGTGTTGTCAGATCCAGTGATTGTACTCTGTCATTACTTATGTGACTCTTGGGGAGCACCTGGAATGGTTGATTTTTCCTTCTTTCTGATGTTCGTTGTTCACATGACTCCTGGAATACAACCTTCAATCCTGGAAAGCATGTCTATCTGGATGGCTCTTTCTTTTATTCCTGATTTCTTAATTTTGGAGTTTCCAGATAGATTTTCTGAAATTCAGCCCCATCATTCTAACAGCTTATTCACTCTCTCTCTCTGGACGTATGAGAGAAAACACATACCCCAAACCTAGCCAACAGATAATCTTCTCCTTCTAATGGCAACCGCACGATTCCAACTGCCTACACCAAGGCTAGTCTGTGGTCTTGTTTCCTCCTCGGTAGGGAGAATATTGTTGGGATTTGTTGCTCCCAAAGACCTGCCTCCGTGATTTACAATGCTTTTTCGTAATCCATAATGTCTACTCTGCTGTTTGCCAATATTAAATGTATAAATTGTCTGTTATGGACTTGAGTAATAATTTCAACTGGTCATATTTCTTTGGCCTCCTTTAACCCTGCATGTTGTCTCAAATCCCACATGTTGGTATAGTGGTGCAGGCCGATAATTCCAGCACTCTGGGAAGTTGACACAGGAAGGATCATAAGTTAAGTTCAGCAAGTTAGTGACTTATGAAGAACCTGTCTCAAAAAAACAAAAACAAAAAAAGGTTTAAAAAGGGCTGGAGATATAGCACAGTTCAAAAGCCCTGGGTTTAATCCCCAGTACCAAGAATAAACAAAAACCAAACAAAACCCAAAAATCAAAAACTCCTTCCGACCTTCCTATGATACCTATTGCTGTTTGCCTTTCCCCTGGAATAAGAATTCTATTATTTTCAGAATTGTTTTTCTCCCTACTATGTGGTCTTCCTTGAGCACTGTCATTTTCTTGCACAAGCCCACTTCGCTGGCCCTGTTTGCTTTGTTTGGGGATGCTACCCAGCCCCAACTAGGCCAAGTCTTTCAAAATTCTACTTACAACCCACTAATCCAAAGTGGCTCAATTAAAAACTCCATCCTTACACTATTCAAACTTGGGAGCATAAAGAACAAAAGTGTCACCCTTTGGAGGCGGAACCTATTGGAGCAAACCTCTGAAGCTGTTTGTAGTCACACGTCCCACTATGCGGCTGAAAGCATCTGCAGTGAAAGAATAAAACCAGCATCCTGAGCGAGGTACCGATGAAATGTGGAGGACTAGCCGCTGCAGACATTCCCGTCCCCGGGTCTGGCTGTTTCCCGGGGCCTGGTTGGTTAGCCTTCCTCTGGCATTAATGGACAATAAATGTTTAGGCTATGGAGACTCATTGCTAGCCCATCTAAGAGGGGAAACCACATTTCTTTTCTAATAAGGTTGGGAAGGATGTCAAAGTAGCTAACATAATCAGTTATGTTACCAGCTGCAGTTACCAGGCCCCTGTTTATGCCTGTGACCAACACTTACAGAACGGCTAGTTTTCCCTTGATCCATCTCTTGTTTTAAATTCCATCTTCAGAATTTGTTTCAATCAGACTTCATGTTACTAGGCGTTTTCCAGGGTGCTGTGGAAGATGGCTGCAAGCTGCTCCTGTCTTTTATCCCTCCCAAGTGGTGACTTCAAAGTAGAGGGCTGTCCTGAGAAAGTCTCTGCTAGCTTGAGCAATAACGGAGGTTCGTGAAGGGTGTAGCTAAGGTCGCATGACCCCCGACCCAATCGCTCTGGCTACAAGCGTGGGGCTCTTGGCCAGACCCCGGTGACACCTGATTTCTATGTCTGTGTGTTTGCCAGACATACCTGTGCTCAGAGCAGGAGGAGTGGAGGGGACACTGTTTGTTGCCATGAAGGCTGCTCGGTGCACCCTGAGGAGTCACCACAGTCCCCTGCACCGTGGGGTTTGGCAGGCGAGGGTGCTTTAATTCTTTCTTCGATTTCATGCAGCAGGTACAAGTCATTTTCTGCCTATGCCTTGAGAGTTTTTTCTCTACTTTGCAATCAACAGTCCTGAGGAATATAGTTTCCTGTCTCTTTTATTTCTTCTTAGATTCCTGTCTCCCTGAACGACACTGCTGACTGAATCATGCTGGTTAGAAATGTGGGACTCTGCCTCAGTTTCTCCCTGTCCCCAAATCGTGGAAATTGTTCTCAGTGTTGACTTCTCCCTTCCTTTCCGGATCCAGTCAGATAGTCCGCTGTGTTGGGTCTAGCTTCAGTGTAGCTCTGTGACCAATCTCACGCTCCATCCCTATTATCACAGCCCTTGTTCATCCCTCCTCCTCCTGGACGACACGTCTCCGTCGGTTTCTTACTTTCATTCATACTTATTTACTTCCTTTCACTTTACTGCAGAAGGAAAGTGCCGGCGTCATTTCCCTGAATAGTACTTTCTCTTGGTACCCGCTGCCTTGGTGGTGGGCCCAGCACCGTCTTCACTAAGGGCACCTCGTGTCCCTTGGCGTGCAGGCCTTACATCACTTCACACCCCGTGAGCTGCCTCTTTCTGCCGCTGCGGTCACCCTTGAGCTCTTGTCTCATGGTGGGCGCCCTCTATTGGCCCTGAGACTCCCTGACCGAGAACCCTTCTGCCTTTGGTGTTTACCGGCCCCCCAGACCGAGTCTCATGTACAAATCGCTGATGAAGTTTCGAGAAGCACACGTTCCCTTGACCCGACCCCGGCTCCCTGCACCTGGAACGTTGTTTTTAATCGCCTCCCAGAGATTCACAAGCAGATATTTGTAGCAGTCATTCGCCAAACACCGTGCTGCAGTGTCTTTCCCACTGGCCAACAGTGGAGCGCCCTGCCTCGGCTTCCGCTGCCTTCTCCCGAGACTCCTGACCGGCTGACGGACCCCCAAGTCGCCATCTCTGCTCTGGACCTTTGAGTCAGAATTTAGAATCAGCTAGTTCACCTTTTACTCTTCTTACACCCGCAGCCTCTGTTATTCCATGTCTTTGAATTTATGCTCTATTCTCGCTCTACCATCTATATTTCAATCTATATGTAATCATCTACAATTCAATCTTTAGTTCAGGCCTGAATTACTTTTCTCCTGTCTCCAGTCATAAATCTTACTTCTTACTCAGCAGCCTTGAGCTAGCGCTGCTGCCTCTTGACTGGCACGAAATGTAAAGTTTCTGGAAAGAGCCCGTCAGAAGCACAGCGCAGCTCAGGGCAGGCCGTTTACGCGTCTTCCAGACTCCGTGTTCAGCAAAATCGTGGGAGGTTGAAACTGCTCTGGTGTGAATGTATATGCGGGAGAAATCAACAAAGACTCAGAAAATGCCGCACTTCTTTCTGTTTTGTTTTTTTTCTCCCCCGGAGGATTGATTATTAGACATTTACTGGCACGCCGCTGTCTCCAGTGGCTGACCACGCTGCTGTGGACGACTATCAGCTGGCAGAGAAAGTGGAACAGGCCTGGAGAGGTGGGTGATTGTTTGAAAGCCCCAAACTAAGCTCCCAACCTTATTTCTGCTGTGATCTTAGTTAATGCCGCCGAGACTCACTGGGAACTTGCGCAAGCCCTCTAAGCAATCTGTGTGTCAGCTTCCTCCTCTGCAGATGGACACGCTGATTGAGTGTCTGGCTGAGGGGCTATTGAGAGGATTAAGTTAATTGGGATTGGGAAAGCACTTAGAATCATGTCAGGCACAGTAATGATTTCCTGAGATACTATGTAAGAGCTTAAGTAATGGCTCAGACTGTATTATTCGATTTTATGCTGCTGGGACAAAATTCCCAACTTACCCAACTTGGAAGAAGAAAGTTTGTTTTGGTTCCCTGTTTAAGGGGATTCCCTTATGGTCAGTTGTCTGGAAGGCAGAATATCCTGGCAGAAGGGGCTGGTGGAGGAAGGCTACTCACGTTGGTACATTTGGGAAGCAGAGTACAGGGGAAGAGACCAAGGGGAAGGAGCCAGCGACCAGATATAGCACTGGTCACACCCCCAAGGTCACGCATCCCACATACAGAGTGTTTTTTACTAATCTACCAGACATCTCTCAAGTCCATCAAGTTCACAAGATTAGCCACCTCAGAGTCAGCCTTGCCTCCCTTCTTTGAAACACTCCTTCCAATTTGTCAGGAAATCCTTTTCTTTCGGCTTTCAAAATATGTTTCCAGATCTGATCTCATTTTACCACTTCCACATTGAGTGCCTTGACTCAGGCCTCCGTCATGCTCACCTGAATTTTTCTGATGGCCCAGGGATGGGTTTCACGTTTGTTTGTGATGTGGTCTGTTCCTAACGTAACAACTCGAGTGATCTGCTTCATCAGTTTTAGGCCATGTCTACTCCTCAGCTCAAAGCTCTCCAAGGGCTCCTCATTTTCTTAAAAAGAAAAGCCAAAGATCTTATGTTGCTCCCCAGGGCCTCGTCCCAGCCCTGAGCTCTCCTCTGACATCAACTGTGAGACTCCCTCACTCAGGGCAGTGAGGTCCTCCTGGGCATTCTACAAGGGGGCGGGCGAATGGCTGAAACAAAAATGGGTGAGAAAGCAAGAAACGGCATAAGGAAGGCAATGGGGATGGGTGGGTGGGTGGAGGGTGTGGCTAAAATAGTACAGATCAAAAACTAGGAGTCAGGATGTGTGGGTGCAGTTTGAGAATTTTGTGCAAATCTAAACAAGTAAGAACAAGATCTGTACTCAGCCACTTGGAAACAGGACTGGTATGAAGAGGGCAAGAAAACAGCTCCAAGAAGGGCCTTGCAGAGAACCTGGCAACCTTGAATACCCACGAGTCCCAGGAACAGGCCAATTGTGGTCTGGCTCTGTTGTGGAGGTATTCAGGATTAGGAAGCCTATGTGTGTTTTTACAGAACAAAATACTTCCAAACTTGGTTGTAAGTGGAGCTAACTGCATTAATAACATTGACCTGCTTCTCTGCTAGAAAAATGATGGGGCAGCTTACGATGATTGGAAGTTTCTTGGGAAGAGCTGGATGTGACTAGGCCGTAGCAAAGAGGAACATTGTGGCAGCCAGGACACATGGGAGAATCAGCCTCGATCCAGCTCGTTGATAGCCTCCTTTTTATTCAGACTGAGAAGGTGGAGGCCAAGAACAGGCATGTAAAGTGTCATTCTTAAAATGTGGCCTTGGAGTGGAGGTGTGGCTCAGTGGTCGAGTGTGACCGTGCATGCTCGTGTGCACACCCATGCACACACACACACACACACACGCACACAATAACAAACCAAACAGAAAATTAAAATGAAATGAAAACAAGATTTCTTCTTGCTCTGTTTAAAGTACTGCACTAAGAAAAACTCCCACAATGTCTACTGGGTGGGATTGTTGTTTTGTGATCTGGCCTCATGTTTTGAATCTTCATTCTTTTCAGGCACTGATCTCAGCTTTCTGACCTTGTTCTAGTCTATACATGCACCTTTCAGGCTTTTATGTTCATCTATTAGCTCATTGTTTCCTGACCGTGAGATTCAACAGTCTTTTCATGGCGTCGTGTTGGCGCTTCGATTCATGACACCAGCTTTGCTGAGGTCCTTGTGCCTTAGGTACCCACGCACAGAGCTGGCCCAGGATCCCCCAGTCCTCCCCTTCCTTGCCCAGTGGTCCCGCCGTTATATGCATCTGCCCTTCCTGGCTTCTTTCAGACCGTGTCCCCGTGTTAATGGCTGTTACCCTCAGAGATCTGTCATGCGTTCTGTGCAAGCACCTCATGACACACTAGACAATTCAACCACAGCATATCCAGCCACCAAACACAATATCCTGTCGTGCTAAGGTCAAAATTTAGGCTTACTATGAAAATTTGTTCTAGTCTAAAATTTAGCACCTTATGCATGAAGTGATCCTCTTATGAATCAATTCTAAACAGTCCCAATGAAGATGACAAAATCTCGGCAATTCCTTTCTGTTCCTGCGTAGTCGATGCTGTCGGTTCCCCACAGAGGTCCCACATAGACTGTGTCCTCTGGAGGGCGGGAGCAGCTAGAACAAGGTAACTGCAGCTGTCTCCAGAGAGTCATCACAGTTGTGTGGGAAATCACCCCCTTTTCCCTGCTGTTCCACCTAAATGAGACCTCAAATCCCGGTGTGTACACAGGGTGGGGTCCAGGGAAAAGATGCTTCCTCCTACAAAATCTCCATCCGTGGTTCTCTGAGAAAGGGCACGAGTCCATGACTTTGTGCAATTGGGTGCCAATTAAAATGAAGTTTCCTCCAATCTTTTCATGAAATCTACCTTGTGACTTTGCGTTTTTAGTGGATTTGAGCATTGAAACCTGCCTCCCACTCTGATTAGGGGATTACTTCCAGATGAGAGCTCTGGTACATCTTCTTGGACAAGCTTTCAAGCCTACCCTTCATCAAGTATGCCTTCCTCCGGGAATGAATTGCGTCTTTTTTCAGGTAATAGATCTCCAACCTTATAAAGTACAGGCAGGAGGTAGTGTGTTACTTTCTCTCATCAAATTGCATCGATGCGAGGGCTGTAGAGAGAAGCACTGGATTCTGTTTCCATGGTAACTACTTCACTGCTCAAGGGGAAAACAGGACAGCAATTGAAATCCGTGCTAATGGCAGCGCTAAAAATAATCGGTGATGTGTTGAAATCAAGTGAAAGACCCTGGAAGCAATAGATAAAATTATAACCATGCGAGGTGGAATTGAACAATAAGGTGTTGTGCAAATATTATTACCATTGTAACAGGCTTTAAGAATTACAGGAACGGTTAGCAATCAACACATTTTTGAGGAGAATCAATTATTTTTGTATTTGCTTACTCATTCAGATGACTACCGAATGCTAATTACATGTTAGCCATGAAGTGAAACCTGAAGATACAGAGATAAGTCAGTACTCTCTGTCTCCCAGGATTGCATGGTTTTATGGGGTATTAGACAAGAAAATCTGCCATAATATAGACATTTGGTTTGGCTACCCGAAAGCCATTGTAACCATTCGCCATTATTCAGCAGGCAGGAGATTAAGGATGTGGGTGGGAATGTCCCAATAGCCAGCTCCAGGCCCAATTCAAAATCATTTCCAGTAGTTTATTGCTTTAACAATGAACATGCAACCGAGGTATAAACCTCCGTGCTGCTCTTCTGTTCGTACTGAGGCTTCTGTTCATACCGAGACTTCTGCTCAAATCTCGGAAATCTTTGGTGCTTGTGGGATGTTAATAATTTCTTTCACCTGGACACAACAGAGGGAGCATATAGTGTCTGTCGCTTTGGGCAGCTGCCTTGTGATCAAGAGGAAAGCAAGCCTGAGCTTGAATCCAGCTCTTGGACGGGGGCAAAGCCAGGGAAATGACAGGGAAACAGGCAGACGCCACTGAACCGCATGAGAGCTTGCTCTAGCTCTGGATGCACTCGTGATACTAAGAAATAAAATTACATTTTGTGGAAGCCTAAGTTGGGATTTCACATTTCCTGTTGCCTGTAACAAACAAGTATCTATCCAATAGACATGTCAGCTTCCTCTATTGACATCTTTGCTGTCAGCATAGCTTCTGTTCGTCCGGCCCTCTGCAATTGCTGACTCCTGACAATATGGGCCTCTCTTAGCCCGGGCGTTATGCAGACGTGAACCTGCAGAAGTTTAAGTTGAGAAGCTCCTCCGCTACGTTGCAGACATGTAGTGGTGTGGACCTTGCAACTTCAGTCCTACGTTAGCAACTGGGCTGTCCAGTTGAAAGGCCACCCGCTAAGGCCTGGCAGTGTTCCTGCGTTGTGGGTGGAGTGCGAGTAGCCTTTTCCGTCCTGGTATTAAACTTGTGTGCCTCTAGGAACCCCTCTGGTGGAAATCATCAAATATCTAGACCTTAACTTGTACCCCAAAGAGGGATGTGAATTTGTTCCTGGCTCTCATCTCTGCCTGGGAACTAAAAATTAAGCTACCTAGTATCACAAGTCCCAAGCCTGAAGGTGCAAAGAAAACAGGTGAAACCTGGATGAGAGCTGGATCGGTGCCTGTGAGAGCCCGTGTGTGTGTGTGTGTGTGTGTGTGTGTGTGTGTGTGTGTGTCTGTTTTGGGGAAAAGCATACTGAGCCTTGTCAAAGAGCTGAGCTTCACTGCAAGCAAAAGAGTCATCAGCTTAAAAAACACTGGATGGATTTAAATGTAGGGAAATTCAAGAACTAGATGTGAAAAATGAAGGGAAATTTCCAAACATCAAATAGTAAAAAATAGATTTCAATAAACTATATTAACGTCTAGATAATTTTCTATGCTCTTTGGGGAAACTATTAAAAAATCATTACCAAATGGAGAACACACAGCCAAAAACATAAAATAAATGCAGAGTTGTTTGGGACAGGTGACTGACAATATTAACAACCTACTAAGATTTTGAACTGTTTTTGTTTATAGTATTTGTCAAATTTTAAAGATTTGTATTTTGTCTTATTGCATTTTATAAGTATTCACTTTAATACCTGATGTACTCTTTTACTTAAATAGGGTCCCCCAAACCGTGTAACTCTCAGACCCATCGTATCTGTATCTGGCCCGAGTCTGTGTGGTTAGGCTACTTCCAGTCTTCTTCAGATGGCCAGGTTTGTACTAAAGCTTCTCTCTCCAGCATTCTCTGTAGTGTACAGGAAATAGGCACATGGACAAATACTTATTTTTAAATTTTTTTCTAAAACTTCAGCCTTTTTAGGTATATGGTATTAATCTAAGATATAATGGGTAATGGTTTAATCGATGATGGTTATGCATATATTAATTTTCTGGAGCTGCTATCCCAAATTCCCACAAATTAAATGGCTTAAAACAACAGAAATTTATTCCATCACATGTCTGGTAAGAGTCTGAAATCAAGGTAGCAGTAGGGCCATGCTCCTGCTGAAGGCTCTAGGAAGCAATGATACTTCCTTGGCTCTTCATAGCTCCTGGTGGCTCCAACATTCCTTAGCATTCATGAGTTATAGCTGCTCAACTCCAGTCTCTACTTCCATTTACCACGGGCTTTGTCCTTGTGTTTGTTTATGATGGTCAGCTTTCTGTCACTATGACAAAATACCTGGGAGAAACAGTTTAAAAAGGAATGATTTGCTTAGGTACATGGTTTCAGAGGTCTCAGTTTGTGGTTGACTGGTTCTGTTGCTTTTAGACCTGTGGCAAGGCAGAAACATCATGGCAGAAATATGTGGTACAAGATGGCATCTCACCTATGGCAGCCAAGGAAGGAAGGAGGGAAGGAAGAAGCAGAGGAAGAAAGAGAGGAAGAGGGAGAAGGGGAGATAGAGAAGTGGAAAGGACCAGGGCCAAGATATTGTCAAGGTCCTGCCCCGCGTTGTTCACTCCCTTCTACCAGGCCCCATCATCTAAACTTCCATAACCTCCAATCAGTTTATGAATCCATCAATGGGTTAATCCACCAATAAGTTACAGCCCTCATGATCCAGTTGTCTTCCAAGAACCTGCTGAACATTGCCACATTGGGGATCAAGCCTTCAACACATGAACTCTTGGGGGATATCTCAGATCCAAACAGTAACACTATGAGTGTGTCCCTCCTCTTCTTACAAGGGTATCAGTCGCGAGATTGAGGAGCCACTGCAATCCCATGTGACTAAACCTTAGTTACACCTGTGGAGGCGCTGTAGCAAATCAGTTCACGTTGTGAGGTTCTTGGTGGACATGACTTTTTAGAAGACATTGTTTAAAAGACTGCACTACATATAGGGGATATTACACCCAGTTGGTGATAGAGTTATTCTTATTGTCCGGATCTCATCTCGACTAAAACAGTTCTACATTTCAGGGTTCTGTATTTGACGACATTCTGGTTCTAAGTGCAAATACTTATATCAGTTAAAAATCTTTAATCATCCTTCTTTCCTCTCTATTTGCGGTTCAAATTTGTATGACTGAAAGAGAGGGGCAGGAGTTTTCATATTTCACACAACTCTAAGTAAATACATTTTATATAAGTAGGGGAGTGATGGTCAGGTATCTTTTTATATGATACTTTCAATTCCCTTTATGGGAATGATGACCACTGGCAATTGACCACCTCCATCATGTCCAAGGAGATAAATGGCGGGTTGTACAGGCAACAGACACAAAAACAGGCCTTTCTATTAAGAGAGGCAGCCAGGGACTCCAGTAGCTCAGTTTCCAGAAAGCTACGTAGAGTTGGGATGTGTGGGTAGGCATAAGAAGTGATATTCAGGCACAGGAAGTGATACTCAGACAAAGGAAGTGACACACAAGCACAGGAAGTCTTGCAAATCTCTGTAGAAGACCATGCTTGCAGGCTTGGGCTCAGGCTGAAGTTGTGGGCTCAGACTTTGGCTCCTGGAAGACCTGGTGGAAGATGCCTGAGTGGTTTGTTTTGTTTTGCATTGTTTTCCTTCTCCTCTTTATTTTGGTTATATGCTCTTATTATTTGTAGCACATTTTATAATTTTTAGTTTACAATTGATAATTGCTCAGATGAATTTATTCCCACAAAATGTTAGTTTTGGTTGTTTTTCATGAAGAATTTCAGTGAATGACCTGATCTAGTCCATGCTTGGTTTTAAGCTTTGATCTGCTACTTCTATCAGTTCTAAATGTTATCTCTTATTAAAGAAAGACAAATAGCAGACAAAAACAAGAGGTTAACATGACCCGGCCTGGGGATTTAGCTCAGTGGTGAAAGCACTTGCCTCACCAGTAGAAGGCCCTGAGTTCAATCCCCAGAACCAATACATAAATAAATAAATCAAAATAAAATGATCTAGTTCGTGTTGCACGCTCGCTCTGTCTTCCTTGAAATGTCTTACAGACACATTTCCATCTGAACTCTCCTGCTCTGTCTCTTTGCTTGTGATTTCTCATATTCATATAAACTGATAGTAATTTGTGGGAGTTTTATATTTGGGGGGAACATGTAAAAGGCACACGCTGTACATTTTTCCTTACTGCGAGTCCAGGCTTTAAGCGGCAGCGCCTCTGAGACCCTCCAGTGTGATGTGCTGATGCAAGCGGAGTTGCACATTTTCATTCTAAATTGTGCTCTCCACAGAGCACTTGAAGAGCAATGAAAATGTTTAGTAAACGTGGATTCATCACGCTTCTTGTAAGCTTTATCTGCAGAAATTCCGGTCCCATCTCATTCAACTTTTCATTTGTGTTTGAAAATTTATGTACTTTAGGGAAAAAGCTACCTACCTGTTAGCTGAAATTCAACCCAATTTAAAGGAATTTTTTAAAAGAAAGGCGAACGCACCCCCCCCCCGATCCAATAAGCAAATGAGTGAAAATAAGCTTTGCTTCATTTTGAATCTCATGGCAGATTGGTAGGTGAAGTATTTATCAACTAAAATGAATTATCTGCTTCAATGCCCCCAGCGTCCCAGTTCTGCCACTTGGCAGGTGACAAATCGGACACGATTAGAACTGTCATATTTAGCACTGTGAGTAAGCACTATGTACTTAATTATATCGAGACCAGATAGAGTGGGAAGAATCGAGATCTGAAACTGGACATCTCTGTGAGTTTTGTGCAGGCTCTACGGGTGGCAGATGAAGAGGAAGGTGGTGAGAAGCGCAGAAGTGGAAGTTTTAGGGTGACGTCCAAGCTGGAACAAGGACCCTTTCAGCTCCTTGTTAGCCCTAGCAGTCTCTGTTGTCTGTCTCACCACTGTATCGAAGGGGTTTGACAGTGAGTATCAGATAATGGCTACTGTAAAATGCTTTAAAGGCAAAAAAAAAAAAATAATGAAACAATCAAAAGATAGGACACTATCCCAGTCTCTGATAAAGGCCATTACAACTTCTTCCACAGCAGGGAGATACTTGCCAGATTAAACTGACTCAGTCACTGGAGACGCCTTCCCTACCAATTTATAAATGGGCCTGAGCAACTCTGAGTCCCCTTTCCTGACCATAATCAATGAATATTCATAAACTCTATTATTCTCTACCACCATGTTGTTCCTGGTAATGACAAAGTTCAATTTTCTTGGAAAGATAAGGCTTTTTCGTATTAATTTATCTAATCTACACACAAAACCCAGGACATAGGCACTGCCATTGAGCATAGTAAAATAATATGAATCTGTTTTACTCCTCTTATCATCAGTCATTATTGTTCTGGTAATATTACCAGTGGCGGAGGAGAAGTATGTCTCACCAGCTTGAAGGTATCAAGTTATTTCAGGGGAACCTCTTCCATTTTCGATCTACACATAAGGTCTTTTGTGACAGATGCCCCGTATTGCAATTACATGGGGAAGGACCCACCACTAGCGCCCCACGTAGCTTGCCGTAGACCTATTCTACACTTCAAAGACAAAGTGATCAACGAACTCACAGTAGCATGCAGAATACACTCCTGAGTGTCTTTTAAGTCCTTTGTTAAGTATCGAAGGAGACAGCGAAGCAAGTTCTAGATAATCGGCTGCATGAGTGATGCAGTAAGACCGACAGTTGTTTCATGAGCCTGAAACTTTGTGGTGATCAAGGAGTTTTATCTGCAACTGCCTTTTTCTGGTCTCTTTAGAAAGTGCTTAGCCATCAGCATCATTCTTGTAAGAAACAGAAGAAGTGCAATGAGGAATTACTTCTCACAGTCTGCCAATCACTGTGCTGAGTGCTTTATGTGTAACATGTAATTTAATTATTACAATCACCCCGTGAGCTGGATATAATGACCGAATTTTTCTATGAAGAAACTGAGCAGAATGTAGTATCTTTCCAAATGCAGCTAGCTGACATAAGAATTTTTTGTTTACAGATGC
>PVJO010018202.1:0-37276 GCA_004026905.1 Hystrix cristata | reverse complement strand
AGGAGAAGCCTGTAGACAAAAGGAGTGAGCTGCAGAATGTCCTGGGAAGGAGGGTGCGGGGACGTTTAGAAAGGGCAAGGGAATCACCCTGGTCTCCTGCCTCTGGCCTTGTTGGAGAAACTCATGCCAGACAGTTTTAGATTCAAAAAGACCTGTGTTGGGTCGGTCTCTGCTGGTTACCACACATTTGAGTCCAGATTCACCCTCCACCCTAGACTGTAAACAGCACTACATGCCAGACCCTCCAACTTTTCAGATGTTACAGAAAACATCAGCAAGGAGTCATTTCCTCTGGCTTCCCCTTTATCACAGCCTATAAGGCCACCACACTCCCAACGCCGCCCCCTTGGGGCTCTGCTCCAAGCTGAGCCTCAGCCTTAAACAGGTCAGATTAGGACCCTTTGGTCTGCTAATAACAGCCCCACTGCATTCATCTGAACAAAGATGAAACCTGAGCATAGGAAACTTAATGTTTAGATATGACCTCACTGAGCCCGGGGCAGGGACACAGTGGAGCCCAGGAACAGACCAGGCCTGTAGCTATGAGTCTGTGTACTTCCCAGTAGCTACATCTGCCTCTCCTGGTACTGGCACGTGTGCTCAGCTTCCCAGGACACCCCCAGCTCCCACCAAGCCTGCTGAGTCCGCACTCCCGGGAAGGAGCAGAGACCGGCCTCGTTTGGCGTGGGGGCCTGGCCCTGGATACTCAGCTGTGGTCAGAGGTGGGGGACCATCTCATGTGATGTGCTTGCTATGGGAGCCACCAGAGCACAGAGGCACTTTTCAGAAAAGGCAGGCACTAAATTAACAAACCTTCACGTGTGTCAAACAGGTCCGCAAAGGTTGGCTTCCGACCAGAGCTTCCTGTTTGAAGGTAGAAACCCTCCTCCATATTATGAAAACAGTGTCGGGGAGGACACAGCCACATGAGGACAAAGGAGGCTTCAACCAGGGTCAAGACTTCAGCCTCCCCAATCCTAGCAGCTCTTTCCCCCATCAATGGGCTTGTGCTCTGCTCCACACTTTGGGACAAGGCCAGTCTAGTTTTGAATTTGGCTCCACCATTCATCAGCTGAGCATTTATACAAGGTATCTACTCTCTCTGAGCCTCGGTTTCCTCATCTACAAATGGACACATTCATACTGCTGTTCCAATAAATCATGCTGGGTGGATTTTAGGTGTCTCTTGTTATTATTGTTGTCGTTAATATTAACCTTTACAATAAAACCTACAAATACTGTGTGAGTCGGCTTGCCATAACTATAACAAAATAACTGAGAAAATAGACTTATAGGAGAGCTCATGGTTTCAGAGATTTTGGTCCATGGTCAGCTGGCTCCAAGGCAGGAACATCAAAGCAGAAGGGCCTGGCAGAGGAAAGCTGCTCACCTCATGGCATCTAGGAAGCAGGCACAGAAAGAAAGAGCCTGTGCTCTGGGTTTCCTCCTTCTGTTCCATTCACACCTCCACCCTGTTGGGTGGAGACACCCACATCCAGAATGGATTCCCCTCAACTTCCTGTCCTACATGTCAATTATGTCTGGAAACACCTTCTCAGATGCACTCAGAAGAGTGCTTTTCTAGGTGTTTCTTGATCCAGTCAAGTTGACAATCAAGAGGAGCCATCACAGAAGCCCTTTTAAAATAGGCAACCAACCTCCAGATAGATTTCACAACTACAGACATACAGCATCACCCAGAAGTGTTGAGTAGCGTGCTCTAAAAAAGCAAAAGGCTAAAGACAGAAAAAATTCCCCCCTAAATTGTAAATTACAGTCTTTTTGGTTTTTGTGATTGCTATTGCTATTTTATGAAAGCTACAGGGACTACGATCTCCAAGTAAGAACTAAGAAAGAGCATACAAGACACAGAGCACTGTGTCTAGATACACAACATATTCCACACGTGGAAGCTGTGAGTGTTGCACTAACTAGTATGATTATAATTATTAGTCCTAAGAGGAAATGTGCTTAAATGCTCATTGGCAAACCCTTTAAGGTGATCATTTCCGTGATTGCTGAGAATAGCCATACAGCTTTCTTTCCTGGTTAAGCTTGAAATGTATATGTATATGTGAGATCGGATATGAATCAACATATAAAACACAAAGTAATTTTTGAATATTTGGAAAAAGGAAGGAGAATCATCAATCAACACAGGCAAGAGGAGAGCAGCTGCCCAGAAGCCAGCAGCTTTCTTGGTGGTTCTGGCTGGCTGTTGGGTTCCACATTTCTTTCCTGTTCAGGCATCTTTCTAGCTTCCGTCAGAAATAACTATGGTGAAGCCTTGAGGCCAAATGCACGACATCCGGCTGCTGCTTTAGCAGCCCACCCCGACGTCTGCCACCCAGACTCATTCATCCAAAATGGAACTGGGCCAGGAGGAAGCCATGTTGGCTTCCACAACAGGGCACAGCTTTCTCTGCTCCGGGCCTTGGCCTGGAGCCTGAAGCTGACTTGCAGTGAGTTCTAAGGTGATCCACAGGGAAGAGATTCTGTTCAAGAAAGAAAGACACACAAAAAAAAAAAAAAAGAAAGAAAGAAAGACACATGGGGCAGAGAGGGACATGGCCAGGAGGTACCTTACACACCACCACATGCAAAATTGACTCCCTCTGTGTAGGAAACTCGTATGCTGCCACCACCGTTAGAGTCTTCCAGGGCCTGCAAAAGAGGTCTTCTTTAGGTGGGCACCAGGGTAACTCGCTTCTCTGGGGCAGCTAGATTTGTTCTTGCCGTTGAACATTGGTTTTTTCCTTCAGCAGAATAGCACAGGCAGGAGAGGCTGAGGGACAGAGAGGTGCTTCCCTTCCCCCACAGCTGGCTTGGGGTAACAGAGCAACTCCTTATCCATCACAAGACGTGAGAAATTGAGTCAGGATCTCCTTAATGCTCAGCGCACTCAGTCTGCCTGGGGTGTTGACAACCACATAAAAATCACTTGCCTGCCATTCAGTATTGACAGAAGCATTGTAAAGATGGGAGTTTTTGTCCCCAGCTCCCTCGCTAAAAGTTGTCTTCTTTTCTTCCTTAAGTTTTTTCAAGAATTCTGCAAGATGGTTAAACATTCTTATCTGAAGATTTTCTTCACATCAAAGACTCATCCACATGGGGCAAAGGCTTTGGCTGAGCCTATCCAGTGATTCGGCCTCTCCGATGAAGAGAAATTGCTTCTCTGTAAAAACTAATACCCACCTGCTTGCAAACTCGGCCGCTGGCAAATACGCCATCACAAGAGACATTTCCTGTTTCCTTGACAGATTGGCCCAAGGCTGAAATTTAATCTAATGTGTCAAATGGGGTGACAGGGCAGGGAAGTACTGAAGCTGTGCAGATGGTTGCAGTGCAGCTTGTTTGGGAAAAGAGTGAGAACTGGTAACACTAAACATCTCAAAAGAAAACAACAAAGGGCTTTCACAAACCTCCACAGTTATTTTTGCAAATGCTGTATATTCGCACCAGAAGTAAGTCACGGACACCCACAGTCACAGACCTCGCACCCTTCACAAAGATGAACTCAAAATTCATCACGGACCTAAATGTAGAACACAAAACTATAAAAGCGCTAGAAGATAACACAGGAAGAAACAGATGACCTTGGGTTTGGGGATATCTCTCTAGAAAAACACACAGGGACATGATCCCCAAAAGAGATGAGTGACAAGACAGACCACTAAAATTAAAAACACTGCTCTGCGAAGGACAATGCCAAGAGAATAAAAAGCCACGAGCCAGGTTTCCATCACTGGGTCGGCACACCAAAGACAGAATTGTAAGGAAGAAAGGTTTACCTTGGCTCACGGTTCCAGAGGTTTCACTTTAGGGCTGGTTCCAATGTGTTTAGGTGGACATTAAAGGGATATTCAGAGAAAGGCGATTGTGGGGAACGTAATAAGACCGGTACAGCAGCAATAAGAAAAGCAAGGCTGCCCGAGGAGGAGATGCCCAAGGGAAACCTAGAAGGAAGCATAGACGTTTCTGTTTTGGTGATGGTGGTGGTGGTGGTACTGTGGATTGAACCCGGGGCCTTTACACTGAGCTACATCCTCAGCCTTTTTTTAAGCTTTGAGACAGGTCTTGCTAAGTTACTAAACTGCCCCAGCTGAGTTTAAACTGATGATCCTCCTGCTTCCGCCTCCCAGTATGCTAGAATTATAGGCATGAGCCACCCTGATTGTGTCTTTATAGGCATTTTGAAAAGATAAGCTAATTAATTCATTTAGCCATATCTTGTATTACAAAACTAAATGCCTTCATGCAAACCCACCTACTAGTATGAGGTACTGATCATACCAAGTAACTCTTCTATTCCAAATCAGCTTACTTTGGGCGAAGTTCATTCATTCTTTGCCATCTTTTTTCTTGCTAATGGTGCCTAGTCTCGGCCTCATCTCCTAACTGCCCTGTCAGTTGCTGTGGCCGACACACCCAGCAGTGTTGTTATTCTAAATTGATGACAACTACTGAGCACTCGGACAGTTCTATATATTATCCTGCTAAGCCTTATAACATCACAGAAGCGACGTTCACTATCCCATTTCAAAGCTGAAGAAAGAAAATCTCCACGAAATGAATTAAAATGCCCATGAGGCCACGGCGCTAAGTAAAAGGAATATCGGGATCACCCTCGGGGTGTCCAACTCTCCTGGTCCGGAGGCTGCACTGCAGTCAGGGGGAAACGGCTGACTGGGGCCCCCTCCGGGACCCGAGACCCAGGAGAACCTCGCCTGTGAAAACCTCAACGCCCTAAAGCACCGGGCAGATTTTGCTTTGCTCCGGACTTGCCTAGAAATACATTCAAGCCAAGAATAAAATGTTTCCGAGCTCTCTGACGTGCCATGTGCCCTTTACACAGAGTGACTTCTACTTTTAAGAAAATCAGAAGGATGCCTTGATTCCTTCATCTAAAACTCTTCTCTCTCTCTCTCTCTCTCTCTCTGTGTGTGTGTGTGTGTGTGTGTGTGTGTGTGTGTGTGTGTGTGTTCTACCCCAACTCTTTTATCTGCAAAGAGCTGTCTTCAGTTCATGCCGACAGGAGAGGAAAGGAAAGTGGGGACACCATCAGAGTCGGGATTAATCCTGTCACCAAAACATACCAAGGAACTTTGCCTTCCTCCAGTGACGCCTTCGTCGAGGCCCTGTGCGGCATCTCACAGAAGCCTCCCCTGGAACGCCGAGACACCATCGCAGTGTGGAGCCCCGAGCTGATCCAATGCAGCGCCCCGCCCCACCACCCCCACTGGGAACACTGGCATTTGTCTTCTGACGTTCTTTCCCTTTTGATTTGTTCTGCTGTCATGGGATCACTTCCCTACCCTGCTACCCTGAAGCACCACCTGACCGAATCCCACCCGGGCTCCTGGTGGTCCTGTTCCCGAGCCCATTTGACAGAGCCTCTTTTACTGTTTCACCACATCATCTCTCTGGGCAACTGAAATTGTCCTGCGAAATGTAGCACCACTTCCCAGGACCTCATTAACATGGGCTCCGAGGGAGCCGGCTGCAGCAGAAGCAGCATTAAGCATCTACACAGCACACTGAAACGGTGCAGACTCCAAGAGTGGGCCAGACAAGTGACAGAAATCAAGTAACTGAAATAAAAGGCCAGCAAGTATGCAGAGGGCCAAGGGAAGCTTTTCAACTTATATTTCATGTTGCTATCACATTTGTTCCCGCACAGCAAGGCTAGGTCCTGAAATAGAGAGATGGCAGGGGGTTTGTGTGCCTTCTGGGCTTCCAAGATTCACCTGAACCCACACCATAAATAATATCACAAAACTAATTTAGCCATCACACCAATAGGCCTCCTCAGTCAGGAGACAGACTGGATAATTACATGCTTCCTACAGACGCTGCCACCCGGCTAGCTTCCACAGCGCCGCTTCTAAATATACATTGCTCGGTCACACCTACCTGTCTACCCCGGTTTTTCTTCAAGTGAAAGAAATCACTTCCAACAACAGTTAATTACAAAGACGGACAATCCAGGTCATTTTGTCAGAACAATCTAAATTAGTTGATGGACCCCCAAAATCAAATGATCCAGGTCCCAGGGACAGGTTCCTGTGTCTGGTACCATCATGGGCAGCTGCTCACCCCTGGACCCACCTCTGTGATTGAGCAGGTTGGACGACAGGTTTGTCTTGTGCCCTGACTGGTGCTCTGTGAGTCACTGTCCCATCCCCCCTTACAGTTTGGTTTCTCTATGATCTATATTAAGGTACCAGGATTTCCCTACTGTCTTAGGCTGTTTATCCCTTGGAGCCTCGTGAAGAGATATCTAATTTTCTTAGTGTCTTGCAAACTAAAATTTCATTCACACATCTACTCACACATATTACAAATAATTAACAGTGAAACCAAGCTCTTGTTTAGCAGAACAACTGATGTAACCAAAGAAAGGGTCGGGCTGAACCCTGGCAATCTCCCACTGGGAGATCCGGGTGCAGAAGAACTTGCGCTGCTTTCCACAAAAAGCAAAAATATTTATTACACAAAATCACAGAGAAAAGCAGTCAACAGGATACACAGCATTTTCTCTGTCTGATGACCTAAATGGAAAAAGATGCATGGTGAAATATGGTTCTAAATTATGGGTAACTGATCAGTAAATTATATTTCCTGATAGCTAATATGATAAACACGCTTCTAAGAACCAAGTCCTTTAATTTATTATAGCAACTCACGAAGGAGGTGATTTTTATAATCCCATTTTATAGATGAGAAAACTAGAGCATAAAAATGTTAAACTGGTAAACAGCTAGCAAATGGAAGAGATGGATGGTATTTGAGCCCAGAGATAGAGACTTGCTTCTACCCTAATTGTAAAGACTTACAATCATCCCCTTAGGAAACAGGGACAAGAGCCACAGCTTAATGCAGAAAGCTTGCCCGTGAGTGAATAAAAAGAGCCCCATCCGAGGTGGGTAGGCTGATGGTGAAGTTTCTCAATATTAATGACTACGGGTATTAATTAGGGGCTCACTCACAGCAAACACACCTACAAAGCCTTAGTCCATTTTGTGCTACTATGAAAGAATACCTGAGACTGGGTAATTTATAATGAACTGAAGTTTATTTTGTACATGGTTTTGGAGGCAAGGGAAGTCCCAGATCAACGGGCCACAACTGGTGAGGTCATTCTCGCTGTGTCAAAAGATGCAGAATCCAAGAGGCGAGAAAGAGCAAGAATGAGATGAACTTGTGTCTTAGTTACTTTCTCACTACTGGGACAAAATACCTAACACCCACAAGTTAAAGGAGGGAGATTTATTTTTGCTCAGTTCGTAGAGGTTTCAGTCCATAGTCAGCTGGCTCCAGGGCAGCATGGCAGAGGGGCATCACAAAGGAGAAACGGCTCATGGCATGGCAGACCGGAAGCAGAGAGGGATTAAGGGAGGAAGAGAGAGAGAGACCTCCAGGCCATTCCCACACTGACCCACCTCTTCTCACCAAGCTTCACCCCCAGTCATCACACCCAGCTATAAACTCATCAGTAGACTAATCCAAAAGCCCTGCCTATGAACACATGAGGCTTTGGGGGGACACCTAAATATAAACCATAACAACTTGCTTTTATAACAAACCAAGTCACACAATAACGAAGCCATTCCTACCGTAACAACGTTTGTTAGTCCAGGAAGGCAGAGCCCTGCTAACCTAATCACGCCTCAGCCGTACCGGTTCCCAACATTGTTTGTTGTGGAGTAAGTTTCTGATATGTGAGCTTTAGGGGCTGGCTTCACAGCACACAGCAAGTAGAGGCAGAATAGCCTGGATCCCAGGCTGTAGGAGAGGAAGAGGCCTGCGAGAAAGGGCATCTAGGCCACAGGAGCCGACCAAGGATGGTGAAGGTCAGATGAGTCTGTGTTCAAAACCTGGACCACCCACTGACCAGTCGCAAAGTTGGTGTTTTGGTTATATTGCTCCATAACACACCGTGCTAAAACTTAGTTCCTTCGTACCATTGTGTTTATTTTGCTCATGAATCTGCATCTGGGCAGGACTTAGCATTTTCAGCTCCTCTCTGCTTCGCCAGGCCTGAGACCAGTGCTGCTCTTGCCTGAAGGCTTGGCAGCAGGTGCCAATTGCCAGTTGGGCCCTTAGTGGAGTCTTAGCTGGGGCTGTCACCCAGAATATGTACATGTGGTTTCCTCTCCATGTGGCATAAGCTTCCTTTCAACACGGTAGCTGAGTTTCAATGGTAAGAATTCCTAGAGAGAAAGAAAGAGTTAAACAGAAAATATCACCCATTAGTGGCATAACTCAAGCCACACAACATCACTTCCACAACATTCTATTTGTTGGGGGAAGAAATCCCAAAGATCTACCAAGTGTCAGGGGAGAAAAAATAGACTTCACTTCTAGATGGGAGTGTGGCATGATTTGGGGTGAACCTACGTGGCTGGAGATACAGCTGTGGCCATATTTTGAAAATACCACCCGCCACATTTGGCTGAATAACTTGCAGCTCTGAGACTCAGTTTCTGTACTTGCAGAACTAGGATAATGGAGTTCGTGGAAAGCAGGTTAGAGCCCAGGCTGGGCAATTTAGTGAGACCCCGTCTCAAAATAAAATAACTGAATTGAGCTTCTGTGGTTGCACACAGTAGGTGCTCAATAGAAACCATCAGCCCAGATTTGCGATCAGACCTGGGGAAACAAATGATTGGTTATTACTAAATTTCTCACGTACACACCTGACCCTGGACAAGAAATAAGACTTGTTAGAACCAGAATCAGGCTACAGTCTACAGCCCCTTCCTTCAAATGCCTCCTAACTACCCCAAGAAGGTCTCCCAGGACCCTATTTTAGGAAGGCACCAGCTCACTTCAGAAGTTAGGACACTTAATTTCTCCCACATTATTGAATCTATGTGAGGCCTTTTAAGCTGATGTAAACAACAAGTAACTAAAAATGATGAGCTAACACTAGGAGTTAGAAGGAATTTTTAATCTCATGCTCAGTGTTTACTTACGCAGGGAGGAAAGCTCTTAACAAATCCCTGCCAGAAGGACAGTTTGCTGGTTATTCCCGGAATCCAGAAAGCTCTCTAAGCAACTTTAAAGCTTGGGATTTCCACAGTGATTTCCAGCAAACCAAATTAAAACATTTGAGACACCAAGGTCGGTCATGATAAACCTAATTCTGATCGGTGCCTTTCAGATGAGAAAACCCATTGATCCTAGACCAAAGTCCTTGAGTTATCTGTAAGACACAAATGACGAAAAGCAGAGGAGGCCTCCTGAGCGGTGCAGTGGATGTGACAAACCCGCTGGAAATCACCTCTTTCTGTGCTCAACCTAGCGAAGGGAACTCCTGGGAAGTTCTTCCACCAAGCAACTCTCCATTTCCTCCATAAGTGGAAAACGGAAATGAAGAGCAAGACAAATGGGTAAAAATGCAGTCTGGCTCAAGATCAGGCTCATGAGGAGCCCCCACAAAGAATGTCTTCAAAAGGGAGAGATGAAAGCGGGTCTGGCTCGCGGCTGGCATTTGAACTGGCATTTGGAGCATTACCGTATGACTTCGAGCAGGGCATAAGAAGCTCTTTGATTGCCGAAGAACAGTTGTACCTCTGTCAGAGAGGCCCCGTGACTCACAGGGCATAGCAGCAAAGCAAGGGCAGCAGCAGAAGTGAGGTGGAAGCTCACCGCAAAGCGAAAAAGGACCTTGAATACCAACCAGAAAATAAAGAGCACAGAGAACGGGGAGTTTGAGGAGAACAGAGGAGAAGAAAAGGAAGGCTTATCTGGAAGTTAGCTCTCTGAAAGGACACGTGTTGTCTTTAGGCACAAGAGCACACCCAGCAGGGAATGAATCGTCCCTTCTTCATCATGAAACACACAAATAGGTGTCTGCAAGGCAGAAAATACCTTTCTTCTCTGCCGTATTCATGCAACAGTAGTGTAGGAAATTTATTTACATATTATAATTTTTAAAATTAACACTTCAAAGGCACTTCCTTGGCAACAGGTAGTCTGCTAAACTCTTCACAGAAATGGATTCAGGGAATCAGCTTGGCAATCTAAGAGGCAGAGAGAGAAATGGGTCCTCATCTCTCGCTGCAATGTGACATGGTTATCACCTCCATCTTTCATAATCATATTAGCAACTCATATTTTTTAGCCCTTACACTATATCAGGTGCTTCTGACATCATCTTAGATGCCTCCTTATTTTGGTCCTTTCAACAACCCTATGTTGTGGGAACTCACTTTAGTTCCATTTTTCAAAGAAATATAAATAAGGTCATTTTACACTAAGACTGGGAAATGTTTTCCTATGGTGAAAATAGTGAGTGGAAACTCCAAGAAAAGAATCCTGCTCAGTTTGTCTTCAGAGCTGGTGCCTGGATCCACCGTGAACCCAAGAGGTGACAGACAACTCAATGGCCCTTTTCTGCACTTGGCAATGTGGGAAACAGTGGTCCTGAGGAACCTTCACCAAATCATACAAGTCTGATCTTTCCACTCTCTGGTGGGCATCGCCACAGACCTAGGCTGGAGTCGCAGATGAGCAGAGCTTTCCCTCTCCGCAGGAAGGCGGAGGTCTGCAGGGCTAAATACAGTCAGAATCAGGATTCAGACCTTGTGATTTCAGTCTACCATGTTTTCCAAGAAATTCCTGGCCCAGAAGAGATGGTCTGCTTCATCAAGTCAATTTTTTTCTGGATGTTGACATCTTCAGCAAATGGCAAAGCTGGAGACACAAGACTAGAACATGAGTTTTAGCCCCACTCGCATTGCCAAAGAAGGGGTGTTCTCCGTGCTGTCTATTGGGTGATCTGGAAAAAAATAGTCATCCTGTCCTCTGCAGATCAACGTCCCTGGACAAAATGCCTTCTGTAAACTACAGGAATGTCCTTAATTTCATTAAAATTAGTTTGGAATTATCAGAAAAGTCTACATGACAATGTTTATCAATTATTGTTTCCAGATAGCAAACAACCACAAGGCAAATCCAAGTTGTATCCTGAGAGTTTCTGTTCTTTTCACTAATAGTCCTAAATTTGGCCATGATCCATTGACTAATTCCTTTGAAAATGTATTTATTTGTTTAAAACAACCAGTAACACTCATTTGTACTTTTTACATCCTACGTAGTGACAGACAGAGAGTAGCACACAAGGACAAGATAGGCACCAGCCCCCAAAAGAGAGAGGACACAGAGTCTACAAAGGAAATTCAACAGAGCACATGGACGGCAAGTTAATCAAAGACCTATAAACACAGAACCTCTAGGAAGAGGGATGTGAACAAAGATGGAGTTCAAAGACCTCTTTCTAATTCCAGCAGCTGGGTAATAATCAAATGACCATTTACCAAAATGATTTCAAATTGCAGAATCCCCTGATCTGCTTTCAGAATTAATGCTCAAGATAATAAATGCCCGGTGCCTTCAGATATTTAATTACAGAAAGGACTTACTTTCCGAAGAGGCTAGACAAACTCAGGGAGCGATGTGGAATCTTAATGAGACGGATCTTAGAGGTCATGTAATTCAGACTGTATCTTCAGGCAAGACTCATTACTAGAGACTTCGGGGAGGGAAGCTTGACAGCCTTCTTTGTTGACAGTTTTGATGCCCTTCAGCTGGGACTGCAGCGACAGCTCTTAAAGTATGTGACTCTGTCATGGCCACTGGGGTCCCGTGAACCCTGGCAAAAGAATGGTGTGTGTTCATCCTGCGTCTGAGATGGGGGTCCTGGTCCCCTCAGATCTGACTACAACTGGAAGGACTGAAGATCATGGTGGCCAAAGCAGGACCTAAGCTAGACCTAGAGACCATCCTATTTTGGGGTGCGGTATGGAGCTTGGTCCCGAGAGCATTTGACAAAAGCTGAATCTTAACCTTCCATAATAACTGACACCTGGATTATACTTGGCCATTTGCCACATTCTCTGACCTGTATCATGTGGCTTCCAAAGCCAACTCAGGATGATAATTATGCATCGTAGATTACTGTACCATTTTACCACATCAAAAATGAGACTCAGAGTTTTGCATTCATAAACCGTAGAGCTGGTACTATTACTGCTCTCCTCTTCCTCTTCCTAAAACTAGGAACCGTGATGATAATAAACATGTGTATGTTCCAGCCACTTTGCATGGAATATTTCCACTCACTTTTTTTGAGGCGGGATCTCACTATGTAGTCCAGGCTGACCTTGAACTTACTATGTCACCTAGATTGGTCTTAAACTTACGAAGATCCTACTGCCTCATCCTCCCAAATGCTGAAATTACAGGTATACACCACCACGCCTAATTTTTTTCAACATGCCAGTAATGTAGGAACTTTCTAAAACCCCCACTTCCCAGAAAATAAAACTGGAGATTTAGAAAGATGAAGTGATTGTGCTCTGGCACCACAGCTAACTTGCTGGAATTGAGTTCCAGCCTAGGCAATTTGACTCCTAACCCGTGTTCTTGTATTTATTAGTTTTCTAGAAAATAACCATAATGCCTATCAGAAGAGAGATTCAAAATCCTAACAAATCTCTATCTATTTCTGACATGTGTTCCAATCCACGTGGACGGTGATAAAACTCGCAGATCCTGGCATCTGAGGCTGTCATCTCTACCCCTTTGTCCCTTGGAGAGTTCCAGCATTACCCTGACCTCCACCTGCGTCCACAGTTGACAATGTCTCTCCCAACAGCAGGACCCAAAGGAATGAGTGGGAGTGAGCTATAGTACTCACCCCTTGAGCAGCAGGAAGACCCTCCAAGAATTTCCCTTCCAAAACATCTTCCTATCCATGATTCCTTAAATTCTGAGTTTATAAAGTATGAGATGAGACACAGAGAAACTAAATACTGGCCTAAGTCACAAAGAAGAGGGAGAGCAGAGAATTAAAACTCACTCTGCACTCATCAGGCAAAAAGCCCATTCAAGCTGGGCGTGGTAGGCCGTGCCCGAAATTCTAACACTGAGGAGGCTGAGGCAAGAGAATCGCTGTTGAGTTCAAGGCCACCCTGGACCACACAGTGAGATCCTGTCTCAAAAGAAAAAAATAACAGAAGTCAGTTCAGTAAGCCTTCATGGAAGGGCGACTGTGATCTGGGCACTGTCTTTGGTTCCTTAAGTCTCACAAGGAGTTGTTTACTTATTCAAGAAATCCCTCCCGAGTGGTCCACCATGTGTTCCAGGCCCTGCTACATGCATAAGGCAAAGCTTTCATGATGCTAAGGTGATAGTGTGGGGAAGAGAGACAGCAGACATGTAAGCAAGGAAATGAATGGTGTGTTGGATGTTGGTAAGCACATGGAGAAAAGCCATAGGAATAGGCAGTATGGGAGAAGGGGGCTTATGACTTCCTATGGGGTGATGGATAGACAGAGACTGAAAGGAACTAGGAGAGCAAGTTGTGCAGAGATCCATAGAATGAGCGTCCCGGGCAGGGTGAGAGCAACTGCTAAGTCCCAGGGGCAGCACCCCCCAGACGACAGGAAGGGCACTCTGTGGCATGGAGTAGGGACAGGAAATGATTTATAAGGTGAAGTCCAGTTGGGAGACTACCTTAGGCCAGGCCTGTGGCCCTGGCAAGGACTTTGGCTTTCCCTTGGGCAACCTGAATATCACAGGGAGGATTTAGACCACGCAAGAGACGTGGCTGGGATTTCATTCCAACTCACAGATCTACGGAGCTGACAGGTACCTGACGGTCCGTTATGTCTTCCCCACTGCTCCCAAGTCCTTTCCCAGAGCACAGGCTAACTTGATTTCCTAACCAAACCCAGGCCACACGACCTGGGCCAGAAAGAAAGAGTTTCCATTTCTGGCTCCAACAGCCTTGACTCTTAACTACAAAAACCAAATCTTTAACAATATTCTAACCATGGTTATACTGCACACCATCCTTCTAGACATACCCAACAGTGTGCTTTCCTTTGATGCAAAGGCCAGATGACACTCTCAAGCCTTGTTGGTCCATTATTTATCATTAGCTCTTTTTTATGTGGTCATGATGGACTAACCAATCTCGTATTTACAACCCATCACTATTAAATTTTATTGTTCTTTTATAGCCACCCAGTTAACTAGCCAAGGTCCAGGTCTAAGTTGACAGATTTCTAGGACCAGCTCTGAGACCCCTGGCCAGAAGACGTCTGAGTGGTCAATGAGTGTGGGGACTTTATAAATCAGCACAAAAATCGCACAGATTTTTATTTTAATTGAGTGGATTGAAGACAGTCACAAATGTTTTCCTGCTCTTCTCCACAAGAGGTGGATCTGCTTCTCCTCCTCTTGCATCTGGGTTGGTCCCGTGCCTGGCTTTGATCTGAAAGAAGTCATGCTTCAGCTCTTTCTTTCCCGAAAGTGAGTTGCCAGGTGGTGGGGAGGCACCAGCAGGTGGGATCACTGGATGGTGGGAAGCAGTTACAGAGGGGCACTCCAGGAGGAGAGAGTTCCTGGTCAGCCGGGCTGAATGCAGCCTCCTGAGTGACTCGGCCACACCACTTGGGATAGCAGAACCACCCAGCCGATCAGAATCATGAAAAATAACAAACCACTGTCGCTATAAAGCATCAAGTTTTGAGCAGCTGCGTACACAGCAACAGAGAAGTGAAATGTCACCTATGACTTGGTGCTCGCAGAAAGAGAGAGGGAAAGGAGGAGGAAAACATTGGCCTACGGATGACACCTTAAATGGGTTCTTCATTACCGTTATTTCCTTTCTGGCACCCCAAATTATCACCAGTGATGAATTACCTGGGAAGTTTGATTTCAACACAGATTTCTGAGCCCTCATTCCCTTGGCAATTTGGACACAGTAAGTCTGAGATAGAGCCCAGAAATCTGTACTCTGACACTCTCTCCAAATGATTCCAATGAACATCCACACTAGAGGATTTTAGCTTTTAACTCTGGGTTTCTCAAGGGGTGGAAGTTGGTTTATCCATCTCTCCTCTTGACCTGGTCCGGCGTGTGACACAGATAGGAATGATGTTCATGCCTGAGGATCAAATAAATAAGTGAACGAGAGAGCATGTGAATTGGAAAAGCACACGGACATCTGTAGGTATCTCGACATCTCAGAGCCTGGCAGGTTTGAAATCATCTGTCACCCATTTCTGCACCCAGCACCCCTGCAACACTACCGCCTGCGCCTCAGTATTCCCTCCTTCCCCACTACCCAGGTACCACTCTAGTGGAGCAGGAAGGGCGTAGGCCAGTGTCAGGGAGAGCGATGGGTGTGCCAAGATAAAGGGAAGAGCAACA
Organism: Hystrix cristata; assembly: GCA_004026905.1. Classification (NCBI taxonomy): domain Eukaryota; kingdom Metazoa; phylum Chordata; class Mammalia; order Rodentia; family Hystricidae; genus Hystrix; species Hystrix cristata. The sequence goes on along the minus strand of PVJO010018202.1, from coordinate 22,048 downwards.
CACAAACTAAAACTTGGCATAGCCCTGGAGATGTCTGCCTCACTCGATCAGCTCCTAGAAAATAGAAAATAAACTAGCATTTTCTCTCCTTTCTTCCCTAGCTGACTCTGCTCTCTGGGAAAGTGTTCAAATCCAAGGGCACCGGTAGGGTCAAGTGTGGAGGAAGAAAGGAGCAGAGGACAGGCAGGGGGTGCTGGGCAGAGGAGGAGGGAGGGAGAGAGGGGCCCTGAAGAGGGAACGGATAGCAGGGACGACACCCCTGCCAGGGCGGTCTGCTTGCTCCTGCACCAAATTCGGCTCCAGTCCTGCAGAGGAAACAGTCTAGGGGCATCGAGACCTGCATTTTAAAAACTGGAAACCTGGAAGATTTCCTCTCCCACTAGAGCTCTCAATCTTCCCCGAATACAAAAGGCTGGGGGGTGTCCGGAGGGAAAGATTTTAAAGAACAGTCCCAAACCATTTCCTGCAGCCTAATTCATTCCAATCCACACCTACTCCAATTACATCGGTGGCTTTGTTCTCTGACTGCTTTAGGTACCAAATGACACTGCTGCAGCTTTGCGAGGTACGGGGAGCAAACACACACAGAGGAGTCCTGTGGAAAAGGAACTAGATTGAAACCAAGAAAATGAGCCAAGTTAAAACACATTTTACAGAAATTGAAAGTGCCGAGCTAGAAGTCGAACTACTACTGATGCCTGTTTCCAAAAAGGCTCCAGAATTAAGAAAACGTACTCAAGACTGGTATCAAGTATCAAAACAAGCATTTCATTATATGAGTCATACATATTCATGGTAGAAAAATTTAGATTATAAGGGTTAGTAAAAATGAAAAATCTTCTATAAACCACCATCTAAAGTAACTATTGCTAGCATTTTAAGATATATCCTTCCCTTTTAGTATATCTATAGCTATACCTGCAAAAACCTGGCACTGTATGTATCTTTCTTCACCAACAAAAAGTCTAAACAACTTTCTAGGTTAATTTAGACACATATTATCACCAATAATGCGGGTATAGTAGTTGAAATATATTCTTTTTTAAATAAAATTTAGTTAAAGTTTAGAGGAAACCACACACACACACAATTTCTTTAGATTTTTATCAATAACATTACTGGGTCACTGCTCTTGATAAATATTGCCAAATAGCTGTGGAGAATCTGTACTACTCCAAGCTCCCTAGCTGTTCTGAGTGGCTGTTTCCCCACATTCTTGACATTCCGGTACAGATTTTCCTTTCTTAATCTTTGCTTAAGGGTCAAAGGAAAAATGCTTTCTCATTATTTGAATTCTTTTTTCCCTCCCTGCTGTGATTATGAAATTAAAGATTGGCTCACATTTTTCTTGGTCATTGTTCCTCTTCATTACCTGCCTTTTTTATTGCTTTATTCGTGTATTCAAAATTGATGTAGAATAGACCTTTAAGATGTAGGGCTAGTGATGTTTTGCCATTGACAGTGTTATGAAGGTAGGGGGCGGGGCTTTTTCAAAGGCCTAAACTGACCCCCTCTCTAGTCCATCTCCTGACTGCTATGACGACTACAAAGGAAGCACACAAAAGTGGAAATATCATTTAATTCACAATTAGGCCCGATTGAGAGGGCAGTTATTTTACCTCTTCCTCAAGCGCATAATAGTACTCCAATTACAGGAGGGAGAGAATAAAAGCCAGGAAATATGCACGTGTAGAGGCAGCCAGGCTTTGGCCCAGCAAAGAGTCGGGGAAGTGTTGAATCTTTCTTGTGACCAGGGCTTGGTTGTGGTTACTGCTCTTATGCTGAGAAGCTGGAGAAATAGCTCATAGCTCATCTTTTTAAAATCATAAAGATCCATCTTAACTTCATTTATGGTTAAGCCCCTCCCAATACCCCGCCCCCTATAACAATAGTACCCTCGACTCCTACGGCAATATTGTGGGTCGTCTTCCTGGATGGGCACTGGCTTTTACTTTGGTGATAGCACAGCAGATTTGAGGAGGCTGCGTGCCATTTTGGCTTTTCCATGTTCTTGCTTTGTGAGTTTAGGTAAATTCTTTGCCCTTTCTAGTTCTTTGTTTCCACATCTGCAATCCTAATATTACCTTGATCTTGGAGTTAGATATCATCTTAGTTACTTTTCCTTCACTGGACCCTGATACCTTAACCACAATGTAAAGGAGGAGAGGTATGTGCTGGCTCCAAGGCAGAAAGAGCATGGTAGAAAGGTTTGGTGGAAGAAGGCTGCTCATACCATCATGGCCAGGAAGCAGACAGGGAAGGGACAATACAGAGAGAGAGATTTTTCCAGGTCACACTCCTAGTGACCTGCCTCTTCTGACCAGGTCCCTGCTTCTAACAGCACATTCGGCTCTGAGCTCTTCAGTGGATTAATTCACGAATGAGCATAGCACCTGCATGATCCAATCACCTTCCAAAAGTTCCACCTCCTAACTCATAGACTTTTGGGAGACAGTCTGAAACTACAACAAAACAGATAACAAGTCATATCAAATGCTGATAGCAGCATCTGGAGCATACTAAGCTTCCATTTAACACTAGTTTTATGAATTTTGGTAGATTTGTTGTTATTCTGAAATGCTAACTTCATTTGGAGTTAACATAAAAAAATAGATTTGTTTATAGCATAGTACCTGAGGCAGGCTACTTTGTAAAGAAAGAGGGTTTACTTTGGGTCATGGTTCTGGAGGTCTAAGGTTGAGGAGCTGCATCTGGCGATGGACTCTGTGGGCCAGTCTGGAGAAGGTGTAGGGTGCCATGTGGCAAGGGACAGCAGCAATATTTGCATATGTATGTGCATGTGTCTTCTGACGTTTCTCCAACTTCTCATCAAGCTGCCAAGATACAACCATGGAAGCGCCACTCTAATGATCTTATTAATAACTTTTATCTAATCCTAATCACCTCCCGACAGTCCCGTGGCTAAATACCATATTCAGATTAAGTTTCCACCTTTTAATGCCTCACAATGGGGATTAAATTTCAACACAGGGACCCCAAGGAGGCACGTTCAGACCATATCCAATCATGACACACCTTCTTTCTTGCACACACTGATTTCAATACCAGCCTTCAAAGTGCTGAAAAATAACAGACAAGAGATGAGAAAAAACTCCCCCAGTCCACCAGGTTCATTTGTCCAGCAAGATGCCATTGGATGACATGACGGAGACCCCACCTCCACATGGAACACATAGTGGTAGGAAACACACACTGGAGAAGGGGACAGAACCAAGTGGGTGAAGTGGATGGAAGGATCCTACGAAAAAGGAAGTCAAGACGACGAAACTGAGACTTGGACAAGCTGAGCAGATGCCATGAGTTTCTGTAAACCTGAAATTACTCTGAAATAAAAAGTTCATTAAAAAAAACCAAAAAGTGATGATTCAGAGAAAGGCAGTGTGCCAATTACTTTCTGGCACTTATTACCTGAAAGTAACGGTAACCCACCTGAGAAAGACAACTGAAATAGGAGAGAAAATCGTTTTTTAGCTCACGGTTTCAGATGTTTCAGTCCATGGTTGACGATCCTGGTCATGCTGGGTCTGAAGTGAAGCTAAACATCATGGCGGAGAGTAGGTCACAGGGCAAAGCTTCTCACCTCATGGCAGTCAGCAAAGGGAGGGAGAAAGAGAGTGAGCGAGACAGAGACAGATAGAGACAGAGACAGACAGACAAAGACAGAGGGAAAGAGACAGAGCAGAATGCACTTGTGAGCTTCCTTGTCCTGCTTTTGCTCCAGGGCCCCAGCCTGTTGGATGCCACCACTCCTATTCAGAGTGGGTCTTCCTGACTCCACTTGCCACCTCACATGCCAGTCCTCTCCAGGAACACCCTCTTGGACACATCCAGAAGGTGTTTTACCTCTTTTCTAGACGTCCCTCAATCCAATCAAATTGACACTCAAGATTAACCATTACAGGAGACAAAATCTCCCACCGTGGAGAATCATTGCCAAACCTGAATACCTAAGGAATATTTTACATCTGCCCAGCTGGATTTCAGAACTGTTATTTCTGAAGTACCAGTGACTTATGTTTCCCATTTCCACCCCAGTGAACAGGAATGTCTGTAGCAGTGATTGTATTGTATGTCTGTCCCGCCATTGTTGGGTGAGGGTGGGAGGTGGGATGCAGCTGCAGACTTGCTCCTTTCATCTCATAAGTAAAGAGAAACTGTGGTTAAGGGGCAATAATACCCAGGGAACCTCATCATCTCCTGGATCTGACTTAGATAACAAGATTCTGAATTTCAAGCTCATGCTTTGATGAGATAAAACTCTGGGCAAGGACTGGCTGAGCGAATATGCTCAGTATGTGGGAGTGACATGAATCATTAGAGGGCAGACTCACGGTCAGCTTCCAAGGGACCCCATTCTGCTGCTCAGACCCCAGGGTAGTCCTCTCTCATATGATTGTAGTGTTGAGCTACATGGCTAATACCACAGAGAAACGACTGTAAGCCCTCTCCAACACCAGGCTGTAAAAACCGTAGCTTCCCCTTTAGACGTTCTCTTTCTCACTTGAAGAAAGCCAATTGTGCAGTGTGAACAGTCTGTGGAGAGGCCAACACAGCAAGAATCTGAAGCCTCCAGCCAACAGCCATGCTTGTGATCTTGGACGAGGGCCTCTACCCTCTCGAGAAGACATCCCCAGCCATCATCTTAATTGCAGCATTTTGAGAGATCCTGAGGTCTAATAACCTGACTAACCCACTTCCAGTTTCCTGGCCCACTGAAACTGTGAGATAATACACATTTTTTTGTTTCTCAGGGCTACATTTAGGGTTGTTGGCTGCATATATCTAGGTGACCAAAACACTCACCCTCTCTCACAATCCAAAGTCAGCCCTTGGAAAGCATCTTTGAAGCTAAGGGGAGCAGCTAAGTGTGAGGGAGAAGGGAAGTGGAGTCAATAACAAATGAGTTGTGAAAAAATAAAGAGGCAAATAAGGATATATTTAAATCTCAAAATTGTGGATAAGGATCAGTCTTCCTGAAGAACCATCACACATACGTTGTGTAAATCAGGAACAGAGATACAAAGCTGTTTTCCAGAGCCAGGCAGTCAGAAGGAAGCTACAAATAGTTAAACATAAATAAGTGGATACCTGTCCAGTTCCCAAGCTGGTGGCTAACTTAAGGCAGCAATGACTTTTTCAGAATGGAATCTTCGTCACTGTCAGAGCAAGAATAGAACTCAGTTCAAACCAACAGCTATTCAATGGTCACCGTGTCCGCTGTGGAGGAACTGAAAGATGCCACTGTGTCTAACTGCACGGCAGGAGCTGGGACACCAGTGGTATTGCTGTGGAGCGTTAATCCCCCTACTGGGCTGCCCGTCACAGTGGTGATGAACGTTTGTGTTGGGGCACACATGCTGGATCCTACGGTCAGGAATAAAAAGACCACAGGCATGAAAAAAAAAAAAAAGAAAGAAAATAGATAATGGTGGAAGCCAGAACTCAGACGAGAACCTCAAGAAGAAGAAAAAAAGACAGACAGCAACAGAAAGATTCCCTTTATAATGATGTAGTACCAGGAAAATTGTCAAGCTCCCTAAAATAGGGTATAGAGTTGACACTGGTATTTTCAAAAGAGAAAAGTAATAACTGTTATCACTATCATCATCATCATCATAATCATCAACAACAACAACAACATCATCGATGTTAAATATGTGCCAGGCATGCTTAATGGTTTTCATGGATTAATTTATTGAATCCTCCCGGTAACCCTATGTGATAGCTGCTATTATATTCCTCATTTAAAAATCACTGAAGCATAGAAGCCAAGTAAATTTCCCCAAGTCACAGAGCTGCTAAATGGCAGACCCAGGTCTCAGATCCAGGATCCAGGTATTCTAAGCACGGCTTCCCCAGCCTGCCTCCCCCAGGGTCCACGTGGTCCACTGGCTGTGTCCTTGATCTCTTGCCCATCAGATCAGGAGTTTACCCTTTCCCCAGAGAAGGACAAATGTGAGAGCAAGAATCAAAGTCCTTATTCGGCTCAGCAACCCTGGGCCAGATAGATTAGGCTCTATTTTAAAACGCATCTGAGGTCAGCCATGCATGGTGGACTCCAAGGTACAGCCACGTCCCAGTGGCCCCAGAGGTGTGTCCCTCCCACCCAAGGAGATAGATCCTCTCAAAGCACACCCTTTTTTCTCAGGCCTCCCTGGGACCCTGCCATGTGCATGCACCCCAAACCTCAGGCTTGCCAAGCTGCTCCAGACATTGGCGTTCAGAAAACTTAAAAAATTAAAGAACACTTACTTTTTAAACTCCACCCTATGCAGCATATCTTGAACAAACAATCTTTAATAATACATAGGAGAAGACTGGTAATAAACCAAAATTTATGTCTGTATGCATAAGCCAGTATTAAGAGAAAGCTGAAATATTGTGTCTACAACTAATAAAATAAGTATAATGTCAAAGAGTTAAGCTGCAAGTATAATAACATATTTCTTTGCCTTGTTCTTTTTGGCTTCCTGGTTAGGTGTTAGTAAAATAAATAAATAAATAAGATGAAAACTTCTCATATGTTGGTTACATCCTCAGTTCTAGTGACCCTAAGGAAACTGAAAATTGTGCCTCTTTTCTATCCTTTTCCCTATGCCAGACTACATCTTTACTCCCATGGTTTTCCCAAGAGGTGTGTTGTTCTGTCTCTTGTATTCGAGGTGGGTAAATATTTGGGGCTTTGCGCTCATACAATCTGTTCTACACTCAGCCTTACTGCTGGAACTCACAAGCAGCCATAGACAATAGTACATGAAGGAATGAGTTTGGCTGTGTTCCCATAATACTTTATTTATAAACACTGAAATTTGAATTTCATGCAGTTTTCATGTCAGGAAATATTATTCTCGACGTTTTTGCTCAAATATTTAAAAATATAAAAGTTGTTCTTAGCTCACAGGCTATATACACAAAAAGAAGCACGCTGGACTTTTCTCATAGGCCACCCCTTGCTGACCCTTGACTCTAACCACCTACAGGCGAGGAAAGGGCCTTCTCATCCCCCTATCTCCAACCTCAAAGGCGGTATCTGTGTAGAGCAAGAGTTGAACATTTCTATCCTGAATGATGGAATGCGTGCAAGTTACAATTCTCTTTTATGAAGATCTGGCGTGGACCATTTAGTTCTTTGTCAATATAATTTTATCTTGGACACAAACTCCCATGTTTCTAATTATTGCACCCTAATTCCAACCTCATTTCCAGGTACAGGAGCCATACCAAAATTTATTTGTAATTGGTTGCCAGTTCATCTTGCCACTTATTTCCATAGAATACCAGCTATTCTGCCATGAACTGGGTCTCTCAGTTTGGGCTTAGAGGCTCACACATTCCTAAAGCCATGAGCCCCAGACTTTCTTAGACAATTTTATTTTTAAAGATGCATGTGTGCATTACAGGTTGTTTTATCCTGGTGGAAACAGGCCTCAGGGGCCCACGATGAGTGCAAGGAGGACTCTCTTCTCCCCTCTCCCCCTACCTGAACTGATGTCATTTGTGTTGGTCAGCTTTCCCGTTTGGGACGCAATACCTGACACCCACAACTTAAAGGAGGAGAGGTTTATTTTGGCTCACAAGTTTGAGGGCTCAGTCCAGGGTCTGCTGGCTCCAAAGCAGAGACAGCACTGTAGAAGGGAATGACTGAGGAAAGCTGCTCAACCCACAGTATTAGGAAGCAGAGAGAGAAGGGAGAGGCTGGGGACAAGAACACAACCAGCTCACTCACCCGCAGTGATCCGCCTCCAAACAGTCCCCACCTTCTAACGTTCAGCTATGAACTCACTAATGGATGAATCCACTGATGTGTATAGTACCGCTTGAGCCAATCACCTTCCGAAAACCCTGCTTCTGAATACATAATACTATGGGGGTACATTTTCGATCTTCACCATAACACCCTTAGCTTTACATAGGAATAAGGACACCAGATATAGACATGATCTCAGAAGAGGCAATGGAGTAGTGCTAGAGAAAGAGAATTGAGAGAACATACCAGCTTAACACCATGACACTCGGGGCCCCCCAGCTTGCCCTAAGCTTGTAAGAAAGAAGCACTTTCACATTAATGGCATCAGTCATGAGCTCAGGGCAGAGTGCACCATGGTCAAGGTGCCCATATCACACCCAGGTAAATTTCCAGCCCCACCAGCATTGAGGTTATAGACCATGGAGGCAGCCCTGGAAATGGGAGCAAAATTTCAGCTCTGAAATTTCAGCCACTCTGCACTTTGGAGCCCAAGTCCCCAAACTGTACTGGCTTGGCCAGTACAGCAACAGAAAACGACCCAGGGCAGAAGAAGGGTTATGGGAGGAGAGTCATGGGAGATGCAGGGTGTGCCCAGGAATATTCAGGAGCACCTCATTTCCCAAGTACAGACGACCACAAATGTGTATGACTGTGAATTGACCAAAAATCGATCATGGCGCATTCCCAGTGTGCAGTGGCCATCTAATAAACATGATGACAAAACAACTGAATTCCTTTTATGGGCAGATAGTTTATCTGTTCAGTCCGTATTATATCCTCTGCTAAAACCATGCCTAGCATAAAAATGGCACATGAGAATTTGTGAATGAATGAAAATTGAGTTGGTGCTTTTTCAGTTGCTCTGACGCTTTTCAATAATGTGATTTATTAAGTAATGATGCTTTTTAAAGATGTAAATAAATTAACAAATCAGGGGGAAATCCTTTGTCCTATTTCCTGATTTATGTTTCAACACATGTGCTCATTCTTCCCGATGTCATTCTTACGATCCACTTTCCTTTGAACCTGCAGCTACCATTATCCCGTGTACAGGAGCTTATAAATTAGACCAGCTTTCTGTGGGTAACAGTGCTGATGATGTTTGAATATCCATTTAATGGCAACTAGTGCTGGTGTTTTCTTAATGTGGTTTCTCTTGTAATTCTGACAGCTTTATGAATGCTCCAGTAACTTTCAACTAAATCATCACAGAGTTCCAGTTTCCATCTTTAAACCCTCCAGATAGATCTCTAACCATATTGTGCTAATAAATAACTGCATCTCAGGCGGATGGTGGGAAATGATCTAAACCAATGTGCAAGGTAATAATGCAGATCCTCAAGCTGGAGCCAGCCCTCATTCACTTCTTTCCCCTTCAGTGATCAAAGGCATATTAGCCAATTAAATATAAAATTGGTAAATGGTGCTTACATGATTCTGTTCTTGCTGTTTATTCTAGAAAGTAGAACGTTTCCGGTGAGTCACTGCTGCCTGGCCATTTCTCCACCACCACCGTGAGCCCTGGAGGAACGTGGTGGAGACACGTGGGTGGCTGCTTCTCAGCCAGTGAAAGAGAACAGGGCCCCTGTGGAGTTATTGTTTAGGGAGCTGACTTTACATTTAATGGCTCTGGTTACTCTACCACCCAATATCCCCATTAAAAAAAATAACACTGACCTTCATGGGGTGACTCTAAAGGCATAGATGTGTATTATGTACTGGGGTCTCTCCCATTTATCTTAGGAAGATTTGCTTTACATTGTAGTTTTTTTTTTTTAATTCCACAGCACCAGTATTTCAGAGTTTTTGCGGCTTCAAATGCTCACCTGAATCAGTTCAAGTTTTCTTATTAAGGAAAGAAAAACAAAAAAGAACAAAATGTATCATGAAGGACAAAATGTGTCTTGTGGATGAGTTTCTTTGGGGATCTGTTCTTTCCCATCCTCAGAGACCATGAGGAGAGCTGTTAATAAAGGCTCAGAACACATTGTGTTAAGGAAAATGAATTTCTAATCTCTGACCAGTAAATCACATAACTCCTTTTGTTCCAAGTGCAGCTCCCTTCGACTCACTGCAAACAATGTCTGGTCTTCCTGCACTGAATCCAGTCCAGTCCTGCTCTGCTGTCTAAGGGTGTCGAGTCCATCAACAAAGACTTACCAAACATCAGGGACATATCCAGCCCAGAATGTGTCTCCCTTGTTATGCTTGCAAAGACGCGTGTATGTCCTAATGCCTGGAACCTGTGAATGTGATCTCATTTGGGAAAAGGTTCTTTGCAAGTGGAATTAAGCTAAGGGTCTCAGCAATTATCCTGGTTTTAGGGCAGGTCTTAGGTGCAATGACAGATGTCCTTCTGAGAGAAAGGCAGAGGGAGATTTCAGCCAGAGACATGCAGAGCAAATGATCCTGCAAATGCAGAGGCCAAGATTGGAGTTCCAGCCTTGAACTCTGGAACTGCTAGAGCCAACAGGACCTGGAGGTGGTGAGGACGGCGTCTCCCCTAGAGACTGCAGCAGGAACGTAGCCCCGGACACAACTTGATTTTAAACTTCATCTCCAAAACACTGAGAAAATAGATTTCTACTGTTTTAAAACCAATAGTTAGTGGTGGTTTGTCACATCAGCCCTGGGAACTAATGTAATCGCTTCTTGTTCACTTGGGGATATGCGTGGGGTTTGACTCTCATGGATTTATATTAGAATTCTTTTTGTTTTTAGAAGTAACCGCCCAACTCCAACAACCATTACCCTACCTTGCTCAGCCAAAAAGAAAAAAAAATAAAATAAAAAGATCTATTCCTGTATCTACTTTAATCAGAGTAGCACACAATGTTACTAAGAGAACATAGTGAAGAATCATTGGCAATCGACTGCGGTAATTAGGCTGGTTAATTGTGGTGCTTACTCTTGGGTGGTCCTCCGTGCTGTCTTAGATGCTATTGTCATAATATTTCTGGTTGTTGTTTGATAAATCAACAACTCTGAAAGAGAGGGAAGATCCAGAATGATGGAGCAAAAGAATACAAAGATAAACACAGGCCTGGCCTGCTCTTGAACATTTGAGATCCCATAAACACATCTGTAAAATTTGGTGTATTCCAATGTCTCCCTACATGTCGTATCACCCACACATTTCAATGTCCCTAAGAAGAGTGCATTTAAGAAGCAATGCGATTTCCATCTCTCAGACAATAAGTAATTAAAGTCACCTTCCCAAGGATATTGCATTGCGAAAGTCAAAGCCCTGCAGACATACTTCCGGCTTGGGGGAGAAATCTCCTAATCAAAGGCCTCCTGACAACTGGATTACAAGCCAGGACACCCTCCAGGCCTGAGAAGCAACTCAGAACAGTGTATAACCCAAACGACTAAGCCACAACTTGGAAACCACTTAATCAGGTTTCCAACTTCATTAACGAAACAAAACAGAACAGAACAAACACTAGCTTTAACCAAGGCTGGCCTCAGCCTTCACCATTCCAAACATACCTGCCTCCTGCCTCCCCCGTATTCACTCTTTCTGCTCCTTGCACTACAAACACTCCCTTGAGTCTCAACGTACGTTCGCACTCCTGCCCTATCCAAGGTCATCCTTAACTGCCGCCTCTACCACCAAGACCCTCTCTGTGGCTTTCCCATGAGGCACCAGCCGTCCTTTCCCTCCCACCCCAGCTCGGCTCCTCTTCCTTCCCCAACCCCTGGAGCTCTCTGCGTTGCTCTCATCTCCTCCAAGCCCGGGCAGTCCCGGGGTGGGGACAGCGAGGATGGGAGGGCAGGGCAGGGACAGTCCCCTTCTCGGATTGGGATGCTTGGTCCATGTCGTGTTAGGGTTGAAAGAAACAGATATGGTGTGAAGGAAAGCCAGGCAGAGTTGTGGATGTGTAGGGAAGATGGCCATACACTTCCTGTCACCTCTCAGTTCCCTTCCGGTGGGACAGCCTGGCTCTCCTCTGAACTCTTTTCTTAGCTTTAAAAAATTTATTCATCTTTAAAAATTTGTGTTAGCACATGTTTGCAGTACAGAATGTTTGCATTTATCTTAGGGAGCAGATACACGTACTTAACACATCTTAACTCTTCTTAGTGTAGTTCCCTCCCCTCCCTCCTTCCTCCCTCCCTTCATCTCTAGATCCTCTTCCCATTTGCAAGAGCTCTATCTCCCTGTTTCCTGTGGTCTATCTTTCATTTCGTGTTTTTAAAATTATTTATGCTTTGGGTTTCTCACTTAAGAGAAGTTGTGCAATACTGAAGCTTGAACGTCTGATTTATTTCACTCTTTCTTTCAGAGCAGGGACGATGTTTTGTTCACTTTGCTGCTCCCATGTTGTTTGTTCTCACACAGATACACAGTAAGAACAACATACAGCTGTGAATATTGAACTAAAGTGCCTTCTAGTCTGCAAGAATCCATATACAGAAGCACAAAAGCACTTCCTAATACCTCACTTTCCCTAGAATTTCTCCACTCCCTACTGGGCTTCTGAGTCCTCCCGCATCCCTCCAGAAACTACAGGCTTCAGCCCCAAGCAGCACACTCCCCTTCCGGTGTCCACACAGCCACGGAGAGCACCCACCTCACCTGTTTGGTTCTCACTGCCCCCTGTCGTCAGGATAACCCCCGGGCTACCTCTGCCTCCCCTAGGAACCACAGCCCAGAAAGATTTTCAGAACCTTTCTCATTTTGTGTGTGGTCCAGTTCTATTGAAGAATCACGCAGAGAGGCGGGCACAACCCAGGCACTGTGTAAGCGCCAGACCTTGTGTAGTCTCCTCTCCTCCACCATCCTTGTGTCCTTGTTCCCAAGGCCTGTGCCCCAAGACTGCGGACAGTGTATGGTCTCAGGGAATATTTGCTGGATGAAAACACATTAAAGCACAGGTCATAGTACATCTGTTCTTGCAAACATGTCAGCTCTACTGATTGGAGAGGGAATAGAAGGAATAGTATTGATACACAAAGGAGCTGGTAAATGGTCCCGGGGGTCGCGCTATGACTGGTGCCTTCTCTAGGTGTCTTCTCTGTGCTCTTGAAGACAAGACAATGCAGGAAGGGTCTCAGTGTCACGCTCCAAAGTCTCAACTTGCCCCCTCCACCGACAGCCAGCCCCTCTGATGGGGATCCCTGTCATGGCAGAGACTAGAATAAGGGAAGGGCTGGGGGGACATAAGCGCTGCCACCAAAGCAGGTCAAACGGCAGACCTAATGAGCCACCGTGAGCCCCAAAGGACAGCAGAAGACCAGGAGAGCTGCCACTTGGCCTCCACTTGGCCAGTTCTGGTGTCCCCGGGAAGGCTGCCGTCTGGGGCTGGGCTGTGGCCCCCTTGGCACCGCAGATGCCATTCCAGATGGCATCGAGCCACATGTCCCTGAGGAGAGCTGAGCCCAGCAGGCCTGAGCACCCGGGCTGCTGGCAAACCCCGCCAAGGGCAGTGGGGAGGAGACCCACATCCTGTGTGGCAGCCACATGCAGAGAGCAAAGTGGTATCAAGGCAGTCCCCAGGAGCTGGACCAGGGACAAGGACAGGGCGGGGAGAGCATGGTGGGAGGGGTTGAGGACATGTTGAGGGGCACAGCATGAGGGCAGCATCTGACTGCTGGAGGAAGAAGATCAACCCATCACCCGCACCCAGCCACCTGGAGGAAGACACCCAGAGGTGACACAGGAGCGCGTCCAGGGTGGGCAGCCCTGCGGTGACAGATGTCTGAGAAGACAGCAATCGCTAGCTCTGCTGCATGGGAAACCCTGCTGGATGAGAAGGAAGAGGTGGAGGGAATGCCAAAGAAAACATGTCCAACAGTGGCCCCTGGCCAGACAGGCCAGGGCCTGGCTGTGGGATGGGCAGGAAGAGTGTTTGAGGCAGCAGAGATAATGGGACACGGCCCGGAGCCAGGGACGTCTCCATGAGCTCAGAGGGCCTCACAGCAGTCCCTCAGGCGGGCCTTGGTGGCCATGCAGGGAGATGTGGCAACAGAACAGAGAAACCAAGGAGGGGAGGGTGGGCCCAAAGAATGGAGCCTTCAACCTAAACTGGTTCCAGGTTCCAGTTGCAGCAGCACACGCCTGCAATCCCAGCAACTCTGGGAGGCAGAAGCAGGATTGAGTTTGAGCCCAGTCCGAGCAACTTGGCAACTTAGGGAGATTCTGCCTCAAAAACAAAAATAAAATTAAAAAAGGTTAGGGACGTAGCTCCATGTGAAGGCTCTGGGTTCAATTCCCAGTAACAAAAGAACACAAACAAAAAGAATTGGCTCAGTAGATTAGTTTGCACATTCACTAAGACACTTATTCAAAACAAGTTTCCAGGCTCCTATCTCCAACCACAAGGATTATGATCCTGTAGATCTGGTGCTATTGAAACACAAGAGTCTGTATAAATTCAGGAGTAGTGGGAACCCAGGTAACTCCCCACCTCGTCTGGAGCATGGGCCATGGACCAAGCTCTGTTGATTGACTTTAGTGTTACTTGTTGACCTGCACATCAGCCTTATTATTAACATTTACAGAAGGAAACTGGGGTACAGAGACATTAGGGTCCTCACTTAAGGTACACTGGTAGAGTGGAGCATGGACCCCAAAGCCCACGCTTTGGGTCGCTCTGCCACTTGAGGTTGGAGACTCTGGCTGTGGCAAGGCTCAGGCCCTGCACTTACGGCCACACAGCTGCCTACCCCAGCTCACTGCATCTCTACCCAGCAGGGTGGGCGACAGGAGGAAGTCCAGGCTCAGGGCAGCCCCTGGGCATCCAGTCGCACCTACCAAAGGTGGCAGAGCTGTCCAGTGTTCTCCCCTTCGCTCTCCCCTCCCTGCCTCTTCACTGGGAAAAATTAGCGCTTCCACCAGAGCATGAGCTACTTTTGTCCCTCTGATGTTAATCTGCACAGGCCCCTTATCTCTTTGCACCAGTGGATCATGCAGACCTGACAGCTAGCCACCCGGCAGTTCAGCAACCACGTCTGGAGATGAAACCCAGCTCTACTTGTCCAGATCCAGCACCTCCAGGTTTCTCAGCTATGATTCTCATGGGCTGCCCCCAACCCCAGGATTTCTCCCATTCAATTGCATTCTGCAAAAATTCCTTGGTTTTGTGTAGGGTTTCTTCCCCTTCTCCCATCCCTCTTCTGCTGCCTCACTCTTATCTGATCACACATAGAAATTCTTGGTTCTTCGTTTATCTTTACTGAAGCAGTGAAGTAAGCAGCAATTCTGGGCTTGGGGACAAAAGCCCTCTGTGGGACACCTGTCCATGCAGAATCCACTTCTCGGTGCCTCAGGGGTGGGTTGGGAATGCGGTCATGAAGGCTGGATAAAACTGAGTTCTACTCAGTTCTGAAAGAACTGAATTCTTTCTAAGCAGCTGGGCACCACACAAATTTTAGCTACTACTTCCGGTTGTCCACTGATCGCTCATGAAGCCAGGCCAGTTTACGGAGAGTGTACACATTGTGGAACCACCTTGCACCTGGCAGAGAAGGTCCCTGAGGTCCAAGTTTGAGGGTCTCAGGAGTGCCGGGGCTGAGTCCGAGACCAGAGCACACAGGGTAGATCAGAACACTTGGACACCTTTCTACAGAGTTAACCCGTCCTCAGCAGGCCGGGACCCCAAGACGAGAGTCACTCTGACCACAGATGTGGCCAGCCAGAAGACAAGTACATTTCTCGGAGGATCTCAGCCCAGTTTCCTCCAACACAGAGAGAGGACAAATTGCTCTGCTTCGTTCCAGTGTCGTGGGGCACACAAAGCCAGCGCCGGAATTAGACACTGCACAGAGCTCCGGCCCTCCACGTCAGCCCAGCAGCGGTCGGGAAGCACCTGGGCCCAGCATGGGTGATGTTTTCAAGGCTTGTTAGGCTGGTCTAGGGCTGTTGTCTGTTTTCTGTGAGCAAAATTGTCTCACGAAGTTCTCTCCAATCCCACCTATGAGCACAGCATATGAATATTAATGAAATAAAATGATACACCTTCCACTAAAAGTTTATTTGTAGATTTTATTTTCTGCTTACAGGAACATTGATGTTAATGCTCAAGTCTCTGCTGCATTTAAAGTGCCTCTTTAAAAATCTCATTTGGAGTGAATATTCCATTAGTGTTTTGTAGTATTTGGCTTTGTTCCCCTGTGTCTTCGGCTGTTTGTGGAGTTCTTGCGATGCGGAAGGCAGTGCCTACATAATTGGGCAACAGGATGGAGTGAAATGGACAAAGCCCTACAAAACACAATCTCAGTATGGCGAAGACAAACCTCACGGGAAATTTTCACTCTCTCCATGATACTCGACCACCGACAACTAATTCTTCATCTCGGTTATTTGGAAAAAAAATATGATGCCTGAGTTTCTTGGAGCTGAAATGAACAAGCCGAGACCGCCAGCTGGGTCCCGAGAGGATGGAGGCAGTGGGCAAGGGACAGGGCAGACCAGCTGGTGTCACCAGAGGAGCCCCCCCGGGTCGCTTGCCCTCAATCTGGGCACCAGAAAGGCTTGTCAGCATCATCTTCTCCCGGCTGACTCTCAGTGAAAGGACTCTTTTCCTATTCGTCTTGACAGAGCAGGATACAACAGACTTGCCAGGGCTGTTTTGTTTTGTTTTGTTTGCAGCACTGGGGATTAAACCTGGGACCCTTGACTGAGCTACATCCCCAGCCCTTTTTAAATTTTTTATTTTGAGACATCATCTCACTATGCCCAAAAGTTGCCCAGGTCGGGCTCAGATTTGGAATCCTCCTGCCTCAGCCTCCCAGAGTGCTGAGATTATAGGCCTACACCACCTTGTGCAGCCCTCAGGGATGTCTAAGGTTGCATAATTGGTAAACTTCTGGTTCTCCCCCACATCAAATCCTTTCCTTTTGGAGCAGTACCAGAAGCGTGATACTTGTACAATATTCAACACAAATATTTGCTGAGTCCAGATACTCTGAGACACGAACGTCATCAAGACCTAAATTCTGGCCTCCAGAACTAAGGCACCACTTGATTTGGTAAAGTCTTGCACAATTCACAAAGTGTTTTCGTTTTATCACAGGGTCATAGCAGGAACTGCTAGCAAACCAGTACAGTCTGTTGAACAAACTTCTTAGGGCAGGGTAGGTGGAGCTCAGTTTTCTGGGGTCTTAAAACTTAACCACCCGTCATGCCCCACGGTTCCCCAGGGAAGAGCAGCAATCATTAATCCTGTTCTAGCCCTAACTTCCTTCTCTGCCTTAATCCTGCAGATCAATAATATAATTCTGCTCTAGTTTGAAGGTCTTAAATTTTCTGTTTTTCCTGTTGACTGCCAGTCAATTTTGAAAGGTTATTTTTAACATAATGATTTTTGTAGAGAGATATTCCGGTTCACTAGAGATTTTTGGACTTATAATAAAATTTAAAGAAACAAGAGAATGTAATTTTACTTGATTTTCTTTTCCGCTTTCTTTTCCAAGACTGTCAAAGGTTTCTGGGTCCACCTCAGGGGACCTTGAGCCCAAGGGGACACCAGGGAGCCAGATGTAGTGGACGCCACACCAAGACTTTAGTGCAGGGAGGAGACGCTGGAAGGGACAGACTCCGGTCCCAGCCACGTGAAAGTCGATAAAAGGCAGCTCTTCGTTACCTAGATATATAGGTGTTGAGTCTGTTTCGTTCTCTTGCTGTACTGCTACTTCCTCCTTCTTCTGCCGAGTCCAGTGCTGCCCCAACACGGACCCCCGCCCACCCCAGCCACGCTCCCCGCCTGGTTTCTTCATTCTTATCTGCTCTCCAAGTCACCTTGACTTTTGGAGAAGCGAGGCGCCCTCCTCGCCCCCTGAAGATTTCTACCTGGAGTCTTCTCCCCGAGAGGCTCAGCAGAATGACTCTACATTGGCACTACTCGCCTTTCAGTCCCTCTGGAGTTATTTTCTCAAAGTCATGTATATATGTCCATGAGGCGCCAACCCGCAATGGAAAGCACGTCTCACGACTCCCCGTGTAGCGCTCTTCACAATGTGAACAAAGGCTGGTAATACTCACTTCCCCCTCCACGGTCAGCACGCCAAACCCACCAGCAAAGTAACCAAGGCGTCCGCCTGGGCCGGGCTCAAACCCACTCGGCAGGTGTGCAGGGTGCATTTCCGAGGCACACCTGGGCCAAGCGGCCTGAGCCCTACAGAATAATCACGAAGGCAGATTTTTCAGTTTGGAAAGAAGAGAGGAAAATGAAAGAAGAAAAGGAGAAATGGAGGCAGAGACAGGACTACATTTTTATTTCCTTTCTGGGTTCATTTCGATGTAAATATAAGATGCCTTACAAATTATTTTAACCCAATGAAGTATTTATTTGCTGTTAGGAAAATGAATTTTTAAATCGATATCTGTTCACACTCTTTTCCTAAGTTAAAACATCTGTCTCTACTTTGGGAGTTGGGATTTTTTTTTTTTTCTTATTTTACTTTCTCTCTCTCTTTATGGTCCTCCAGACAGCCACCCCACCCTGAAGCATCATTAACCCAGCTGCGGCTTTGACTCGGCTGGCTCCTGGCTGCACCTCAGCAGCTGTTGTCTGCCCATCCTCCCGCCCTACGGAGAGGTCAGCGGAAGCCATAACTCACAGGCCGCAGCATCTGAAGAGCTGCCAGGGAGCCATCATCCCGACTTCCACAATGGACCAGAACTCTGCATGCCGAGAACTTTGCCACAGCAAGGAACCAGCAAAAGGCGTGCCTGCTGTTGCCTCTGATGTTCAGGCGCTCTCCACTTCTGTGGGCCAAGAGAAAGAGGATGCTCGAAGTGTCTTGACGGCTGAAAATTGTGTTCACTGATGACAAATCATAGGAGCACCTCTGGGTATCTGGTACTGTGCTGGATGCTTTACCCACAATATCTGTGGTTCTTTTCAGATGAGGAAACTCAGGCATAGAGAGAAAAAGTGACTTACCTGAGGTCACCTAAGAGAACTCAGTGTAGGTTAATTAAAGTTAAGAAAGACCGGGGAAGCAAGGTGGATCCTTAAGAAACAGAAGAGGAGAGGTGGAAAGGGCCATGAACCTTGTCACTGCAAAGCTGGCACTGGGAACCAGCACATCAGTCCTCTAAGAAATTGAAGTCGACCTCCCTCGTGTTCACAGGTGCTCAGTGGAGAGCCACATGTCCCGAGGCTTCTCTTGTAATCCAGCCCTGGGCACAACAGGGGAACCGAACTGAGCTGCAGCACAGTGGGATTTGCTCACCTGTGCGAAAATGGCTTGCTCCGTAGGACCAGAAGGGCCCGCACTGGCTTCATCCCCCGTAGCACTGGCAGCCCAGCCCTCCTTCCCATGTGGGGCCTGGTGGTTTCTAGCCTGAGCTGTACATCAGATGGACCTGGATGTGTCTGAGCACCAAGGCAGAAAGGTGAAATCTGTCCTTTGAGCTCACCCCGACCATCTGCTCACTTAACACCCGCCTCTGGGTCTATGCTGAAGGGCCACTTAAGAAATGCTGCTTCAGTAATAAGCTCTTCGGTGAGAATTCAGGATGGGTCTTTATTGTAATTAACTTGAGCTGCTAGCCTAGAAAATGGAGGTAGATTTCTAAGGGAGTCCAAGGTCTCTCTGTAAAATGAAAAGAAGGAGGAATTAGGGAAGGAAGTGGTCTTTTTGACAGGCTGGAGTCCAACTGGCTAAGTTGCTGCATAAATCAGCTATCTTAACAGGATTGCCACCCAATTCACTGATCGCCACAACGCTACTGACTTTCTGCCAGGCCCCAAGTTTTCTGATGAAAACATCAAGGAGTAAGGCATGATAGTCTGGAATCCGTAAGGGAAATTTGGAGAAAAATATGTGGTCTTTATTAAGCTTTCTTGCGAGAGGGGCTGTATTTTGCTGAGTGGGTTTTTTACTCTCGCTGGGGAGAAAGTAGGCAGAAATTCTCCCTGTGTAGAAGTGTGATTCCTCTGCTGGATGATTCATTATGGGCCCTTGCTTCCAATAACTACCTCACAAAACTTCAAGAACATCTGCGATTTCATCAGTGCATCACGAGTTTGTGTTGACACACACTGAAACGTGACGTTGGCCAAGGCCATGAAGGAGGGCCCAGCCAATACGTACCTCACAAAATGAAACAGATGTGGTTCCCGCCTTCGAGGAACTTACGATCTGGTCACACTGAGGCAGGAAAGACTTTGGTCAGCACCCAAGTTGGGTACAAAGTCAAAGCAGTTCAGATTAGCCCGAGACATTCCGACGTGGCTATTTTTACACTGCTGATTGTCTATCAGAAGCGCAATCTCAGCAGTGAGTTTATTGCCCCATCTGGTAAAGTTGGGAGTGGAGAGAATGAAGAATAACGATGTCTGTTCTGCGTCTTCGATACGACCTGAAAATGTATGGCTGTAAAAGTAATACAGGTAACTCAATCTAACCTTGAGAGGGGGAGAATTTTAAGCATCACATCAAAGCCACGAATAATAAAATGTTAATTTGATTATGATATCACAAATAAATATGCACATAAGAGCCACATGGGGAAAAATATTTGCAATATGCTGTATATCATAGATTATCAGTGTTTGTTTGGATTTTTAAACTGATTTAAATTTGGCTTGATTCTGCACTTGTATTTTAACTAAACTCTGTCCTGCATCAATATACCAGTAATTTATTAGAATACTTAATCAAATGATATACACCCGTGAAACTGTCAGCACTCAGTGAAGAGAGCAGATGTGATAATGAAATGCAATGTGGGATCCTTGACTATATTCTGAAAAGAGAGTGATACATACCCCAGTACGAAAACTGGACAAAGGATATGTTCAGGGGATTCAAAAGAAGAAATAAATAAAAATGCAAATGGTCACTAAAATACAAGCAAGTATTGAACCTCAGAAATTATCAAAGAAAGGAAAAGAATTTATATGTAATAAATTTTATATGCACTGTGGATTATATATAAATATTTATTATACATATATTCTCTCCTCCTTGGCAAAGGCGAAAAGATCAATGGCATCCACTTCCGATGGTGGTATGAACTGGTAAGACCATAAAATCACCTGCTGCCTGGCCCTTCTGCTTTGACCATCCTGGGCCAACCTGTAAATCAGACCGGCTGCAACTATTTTCATTTGTCACATGCACTACAGCACTAGTCTCCTCACTTGTCAACCTCTCTTCATTCTTGCCTCTGTTCATCTGTTCTCTAAACTCAGCCACAGTTATCTTTTCAAAACACAAATATCACCCCCAAACCCTGCACATACCTCTCCTTGCTGTTAAAAAAAATGGTGGGGTGGGGGCGGGGGGTGGGCGGGGATTTTTAATAAGGCCTCCCAGTCCATTAGCAGCATGCTTCTTACCATGTCTCCAGCCTCCTCAGCCGCACTCCCTCCAACATCTACTCCAGCCAACAAGCTTCTTCAACTGCCCATCCAGACACATTTATACCCATTGTAGCTGAAAAGCTACTATCTCCCCCAATAGCCTAATGGAGCCTAATGTTCCTCTAGAGGATCAGAGTCAATAAAAAATATATGTATAAATATACCAGGGGATTTATTAGGTAGCTTACAGGACCAGAGGTAGACCAGTCCACTTGGCTGTCTGCAGAATCTGAAGTGGAAGAATTCACAGTGGTTGTCTGTGCACCAGAAAGTCAGACAATCCAGTAGCTGTTCAACCAACAAGCTGGAATCCACAGGACAAGAGAGATCAAGGAAGCAGCAGCAGTCCAAGGTCAAAGGCCTGAAAGCTCACTGTAGAGTTGCTGGTGCCAGTCTGCATTGGAAGTCTGAGGAAACTGGAGACCAAGGTCTAAAGTTGACCTTGAGGACTGGAACTCTTCAAAACTGGAAGTGCTTCCTTCTTTCCCTTTTTATGCCATCCAAGCTACAAGGCTATTGGTTGGTGCCACCCACATCTTGGGTGGGCCTTCCCCCAATATTAGTTGGTTGGCCTCTGTGTCAATCATACCCAAATTTAAAGACCCAATCCAAAAATGGGCAACTGAAATGAATAAACATTTCTCAGACGAAGAAATAAAAATGGCAAATAAATATATGAAGAAATGTTCAACATCACTAGTCATTCGAGAGATGCAAATCAAAACAACGTTAAGATTCCACCTCATTCCAGAAAGAACCGCGTATATGGAAAAATCAACCAATAACAAATGCTGGCGGGGATGTGGGGAAAAAGGAACACTCCTCCACTGTTGGTGGGAATGTAGACTGGTCCAGCCACTGTGGAAATCAATATGGAGATTCCTCAAAAAACTACAACTGGAGGTTCCATTTGACCCAGCTATTCCCCTACTGGGGATCTTCCCAGAAGAATTAAAAT
>PVJO010018201.1:0-35428 GCA_004026905.1 Hystrix cristata | reverse complement strand
GTAATGTTGATGTTACACAGAGTATAAATTGAGTTTCCAGGACACCATCGCTTGCTCTGAGTGTGGCCACAGTGCATCCATACAGTCCATCCATCCTACATCTCACCTGTATCTGTCCTCATCATACGGGGCTACTTGAACTGCTGCATGGCAGAGGCATCCCACAAGAAGATAGTGGCTGACATTTATGTGGTGAACTCGGCAGGCCAGAGCTAGAGAAGAAAACAGATTCTGCACACACAGACATAGCAAAGTAGTAGTTGGTATAGGGAGAGGCTAGCCCTGTCCCCAAAGACCTCCAAAGATCAACAGTCAAGATCACATGGGTGAGATGCTAACTTCTCCTCTTTGTAGTCTCCATCTAACCAAGGGGTTTTTTTGGTCTTTATGTACAGAGTATTTTATGAATGTACAAATGATTTTTAATGGTTATTGTAGGTGTATGTTTACATTCACCCCGTGTGTCTACCTTATATACACTTTCTCAAATGCTCTGGTAAAGCAAATGACATAATAGCCATTTGTAATAGACCTATTTGCTTTTAGAGAAAAGGATTTAGGATGCCCAGTGCACCTGTCTGCCACTTTCGTGCTGATTTGCATCTCAACATGTTCTGTTTCTTTCAAAGCCGTAGCTATGGAAACATTTATCATTTTTCTTGCTTTTCAGGCTGCAGTTGGACATAATGTTTCCTTTTATTCGGTGACATTTAGTGGTATTAGATGGTAAAATGAACTCAAATTCTGGATGAAAACTCAGACAAGTGTTATAGTTTCTGAAAGTACCTGGAACCTCTAATCATCATGATAAATGGCCCACCATGAGTTGCTGAAAGAAGTACAATGAGTTGTCACTTCCTGCTTTTTGAATCACAATTACTTTTTGCAATATGAACAGTTTTCCTGACCAAATGTGAAAATGGAGAAAATTACCAGGAAGAGGCCATTATTCCGATATCTTGCTTTATCTTAATTTGATATGGAGTACATAAAACATGCCAAAATAACTTTATTTTGAGTCTGTTCAACTTTTACATCCTTCTATATCTTTTCTTCTGTGGAACAATGTGCTATGAATATCAATAACTGGTAAGACTTATGAATGAGAAACACATTATCCTTGCAATCTATACTTCCAGTGTGCTACTGATGAATGACTCACATAGACTATAGTAGTACCTCAGGGTAAACTTTGTCTTGACAATTCTTTGAGATGGATAATGCTATTTTTGGTTTAAATCTGAGAAAACTGAGCATTAAATAATGCACACCCACCTTTACAATATACATTTTCTGATACATTATTGCTATACATGCTGCTCCCTTTTATTTCCAATCAGTTCCAGTTTGCAGGTTCTATTTGGGTGTATTATGTGTTTTCAGGGAGAACTGAGTCATGTGGGTATCATTTCGGAGATTGTTGCTGCACAAAACGTAACTAAAGCCACCTTCAGCCTCCTCTTATCCTCTAATTCCATGTTTTTTGGACTTGCAGACAGGTTTCTAGACTCAGAATTGCTATTCTGTGGCCAAGTCTATTTGAGTACAAGTAGGGGAGAAACAAAGTGTAACAGAATAAATGTCAAATCTACTAAATCCACTGAAGCACATGTAAATGACTTAGAAAATAGCCTTCCAACACTTGACTTAAGATTGATTTTAACTGTTTTCAAAATCACTGAATATCAGAATTATTTACATGGGAACCCCAGCAGGAAGAATGATGGGAAGCTGGTGAGTAGACGCTCAGGACTTAGGTCAGACCGCTCAGGAGTACACTCTGATCTTACTAACTGTTATGGTTTGTGTCTAGATGTCCCGCCAAAGCCTCATGTGGTAAGAGATAGCTGGATCTAAAGTGTGTGATTACTAAATTGATCCATTGATCAGTTTGGCGACGTTCTGCTAGGATCAAGGATGTGAGACTGAGATTGGGGGTGGGAGTGTGGGCTGCCCTGGGGGCAGGTAGCCTAGATAAAAGATACAGGAAGAAGCTAACTAGCTGCTTGTTTGCATTGCTTATTTGCATACATTCCTTGCATTTACTCACTTTACTTTGCTGCCTGTCTGTCGGCTGCCAGTCCGCCCTGCCTCTGCCATGCGGTCCTGCCTCGGACCCAGCGGACTATAGGCTGAAACCTCTGCAGATTGTGAGCTAAATAAACCTTTCTTCCCTTAACTTTGGGTGTCGAGTATTCTGTCCCAACAACGAGAGAAAAGTCACTAAAACACTAACTATCTTTAATTCTCTCATTTTTATCAAAGGGTTAATAAACTCGTAAAATCCCTTTTGTGATTAAAATGAAACAGTAAAGACTTCAGAATTGTGCCAGGCACACAGAAAGCTGTGAATGAAGTCACCAATCCTCTTTACATTTCTAGGAGAGGACTGTTGTAACTTACATAGAGTTCTATTTTCTCTATTTATTTTGAAACAAGGTCTCACTCTGCAGTTCAGGCTGGCCTTCAACTCACTATCTAGTCCAGTCTGGCCTCAGACTCACCGTCTCTTGCCTCAGCCTCCTGCTGGAATTACAGGCGTGCACTACCACACCTGGTTTTACAATAGAGTTCTAATTTACCTTCAAGATTAGAGAGTTGTTGCGATAAAACACAGTTGCTTCCAGCAGAAGTGCTAAAACAGCAAGACAGGAAAGATAATACTATGAGCACACACACAGACACACAAACACAGACACACACACACATAAACATGCACTCAAGAATATGCACACATATTTCCAGAAAGAAACAAAAAAATGGCAGATTTAATACCACAGTTGTCAACAATTTCACTAGTAATATGCTTCATATTGCACTTAAAAAACACGAATAGGCCATCTGGTATGTGGGAACAGGTCTTCACTTCTCAGAGGATCCTGAGTGTATGATTGTTGCTTCACGAGTCATACCCTGTACTCACGATTATTGGACAGTCATTAAGCATTAAGCAGTGGAGTTCCCATATACCTGCATTGGAACTATTTGCCAAATATTGTGGCATACTTTACAATGGGCTTTAGAAATATATCTGAAATGTTTTATTTAACTTTTTTAAATTTAAGAGTTATTTATAAAACTGAAGTACCCAAATTAACATGCTTTGAATAGGCTAGAAGATTTGATGATAGTATTGTAGGGAGAAAAAACTACATTTATATTAGGCCAAGACCCAAGCATTTACAGCTTTCAAAATCACCAAACATCACGTTTTTATTGTCTTTATTTCCTTGTTTATCTCCTAATTAAATTTTTCAAGTAACTAAACTTTCAGCGCCTAACCCCAATAGTCACAAGTACAAATTGATAAAGAAGTTGAACTGTCACTGAGCATGTCAGAGCAAATATATTTCCATGTCTTTAACACATCTGTGTTTGTAAGTTGTGTACTTGTGAAGAAAGACCAACTAGCAGTTGTTTCGACTGTGACATCTTTGTAATCTTGAGTCACACTTTTCACATTTTTATACTTGACTTAACTTTAATATGACACTGCATACCATTTCTTTGAAGGTGAAGTCTCGGGATATGAAAAAAGATTCTAAATTACATGAAAATGCAAATATTTTCTGTGTGAGACAACTACTCAAATTAGCTTGTTGATGTTTTCACTGACTGATCCTGAAAGTGTTGTTTTGTACATTGGCTATAAGTATTTTAATTCTTCCTCATCTCTTCATTCTAACATTCTCCCACTTTAGTACATGTCGGAATTACATGACATTTTTTTCAGAATAAATGCTGCCTCACTTCATCTTGAGTCTCGATTGGTCAGATGTCCTGTGAAGTATAGATGTCAGGATGTTTATCAATTATCTCAATTAGGGTTCGTCGACTGGGAACTACTTTCTGAAAAGCCCCAGGATAGCGCTGTCTGCTGCCCGGTGGCTAAAAGACCATTTATCTGTTTCTGACGCAAAATTAATAAATTTAAATACCCGGATTATTCTCCTATTATCAGGTTGGTTTAGGAAAAATCCCTATTTTTTCTGAAGAAAACACAAGCAGAAGCAACAAAAGCCCACAAAGGCAAAACATAAATTGAAGCTTTAAAATTTCTTTTCTGCATATTACAGGCCTGTAGGGCAGAAATCTATGGAAAATGACGTTGAAAGGAAGTTCTGTAAATTATGTTGGTCATTCCATGCACAGCTTTATGATGGTTCTTGTGTTACTAATTCTCAAGCCTAATTTTGAGTATTTAAGTCATATCAAGAGTAAGCATGTAAATGCCTTTATAAGAATTATTTGAGGGGGTGGTGCTGGGGATGTAAGAATTATTAAAACTTCCATTATCAGGACTGACAGTTAGGGGCTGGGGATTTAGCTCAGTGATTAGAGTGCTTGTCTTGCAAGCACAGGGCCTGAGTTCAATCCCTGGCACCACAAAAAAAAAAAAAAAAAAAAAAAAAAAAAAAAAAAAAAAAAAAAAAAAAAAAAAAAAAAAAAAAAAAAAAAAAAAAAAAAAAGGACTGACAGTTACTAAGTCAATAAATCTGGGAATGTGCCCTGAATGTGCACTTTGGCAAAGTTCCTGTTTGATATTCTTGGTGCTAGTGTGGTGATCTCATTTGGATAACCATCAAGTTACACTAAGTAAAAGTTCTTCTTGTGGACCTTAAACTGTTTGGATTATAATTTACAAAGCTGCATTTTTTTTTCAAATTCTCAAGGCTACTTCAAATTGAAGATGCAACGAAGGTATAACCTATTATAAGTAAGGCAATGTCTTAGGGGCTTATCACTTTTTTGCAGCTTTTGAAAGTTAAAGAGTTTGTTTTTAAACTTAGTGGAACAAAAACTAAAAGAGTGCAAACTGATGGCACTGTAATTCTTGCAGCTTCCCAGAAAACTTGCCAGAGTCTCAGAGGTTGGGAGGGAGGCAGCAAGCGGGAGCTGGTGAAGTGGGTGAGGAGCTGGAAGGATCTAACTTGGCTGCAGGGGTGAGCTCTTCAAGAAGACCAGATAGTCGGGAAGTTGGTGGCCGCAGTCTTCTGACACATTAGCGGATGAGTGTTTCATCCTCGATACTTTTATGACCCAGCGAGTCTTCAACAGAGAGTATCAGAGAGAACTTCAATGTTTACCGGAAGGAACGAAACTGCAGAACAGCACATTCAATGCAAGCGGAGTATAACAGTAGAGTTGGAAGAATAATAAGCAGAATTGGAAAATAATGTGTTTACTTAAGATCTCCAGCTTTTCTGTGTAGATGAGAAAATATCAGTATGCGTAATTAGGATGGATACAGCAGAGACGGTTCTACTTAGTGTCCATGATTCTTGAATGGAGATAGTGAAGTAGAACAGTTTCTACTGCAAGTACAGAGAATGAGAAAGTCTGAAATGTCTTTACAGTTGAGGTGAACATGACAAGCTACGAGTCATGTGAACTAATGCCTGGCGACCAGGGGACAAGGAGGCTCCACTTGATATCAGCGGGCACAAAGGACCCAGGAACAGTTGCTCTCACAGGCAGCACATGACTCTCTTTGGTGCTCACAAAAGTAGGCGTCCCTAACTTGAGGGAGGGACAGGAGGCAGTGAGGTTGTAACTTGATTGAGATTTACTTCCTGTCATCAGGTATATTAGTAGCTCAAAAACCAAAGACAAAATCAGATGTTGATAAAGAGAAAAGAAATTGCACATCTTGCACACCTGACTTTGTCGTCTGACATTTGTGTGCGCTCCGTGGCCGGAAGAGGAATTCCTCTCTAATAGGATATTACGGAATTTCTGGTATCAACTAAATTTCACATCAGAAAGGGTGGTATTCAGTGGTGGCATTTCTATTTTTACCTGGGAGAACTTTAAGAGTCATACTGAAATAAGAAGATAGACTTTATGGGTGAAGGGATGAAAGAATTAAAGATAGCGACAGAGCATCAGTGTGACACAGCTATTAGGGTTAAGAGTGAGGTTGTTCTGTAAAGCAACAGCAACTTCCCTTTGTTTTTTGTTAATTTATGTAAATAAATTCTTTTGAGACAGCTATCTAGCTATCAGAACAACAACAACAAAAAATGTGACTTAATCACAAAATGGTCACTTAACATAACTTGCTTCAGGATTTCTGGTTTGCTAATTTCATGATCTGTTGTAATCTGGACATTTCCCATCTTGAAACTTACATTGACTACTTGATACTGCATGTGGCTTCTTCTCTTCCTCTTTTGAGACATCGGCAAGACACTATTGAGGTGATATTCTTGTTAATTGGAAGATGTTCTGACAAACTTTACTTTTTAAAACAATATTCTGGTGATATTATAGGGGATTCAGGAAAGCAATATTTCCATTCACTCAATAAGACTTTATTGAGTACATACTATGTATCAGGGTTTATGATAAATATTAAGGATTCAGACACTAAATGAAAATATGAGAGAAAAGTCTCCGTTTCTGAATTCGGAGAATTAGTGTTTTAAGGAAGAAAATCAATTAGTAAGTAGAAAAAGTAGATATAATTCTTTTAAGTCAATAGAATTTAATTCTAGTGATAGATGAAATAAGAATACATTGTAGAATGGTTTTGGATTACAAGCAGTAATCTGAGTTTAGAAAATCAACAACTAATTTAAATAGAGTTAACCAGGGTCAAAAGAAGGGAAGCAAAAGAAGCTGAATAGATAAAAATGTAGTGGGAAAGAATGACTTAGGTGAGGCCCTCTAAGCAGATAAATTGGGCTGAAGATTTGGAGGAAGTTGAGAAGTGGCAGGAGCGGGGACCGAGGAAATGAAGTGGGAAGGGGTGGAAGTTCTGAAGAAACCTGAACGATTCACAGGCGAGTAAGGAATTAATTACAAAGAAGAAGAAAGTGAAGCAGAAAAGATTTGTCCTTAGTGAGCATAGTGAGAATGTCATCTCCGGCAGCAGTAGGAGACCAGAGGTTTACGGTGCCTTAAAGACAGGCCAGCTATTGGAGAGGGTGCCTGGATCTAGCTGTATTTAAGAAATACAGAGTGTGTTCACTGAGCTGTGTTGGTGTGGCTGGGACAAAAAAAGAGGAAAACTGGGAAATTTCAGAGATGGAAAATCAATAAGAATTATTGACTGAATATGAAGATTATGTTTCTTTGTGGGAAGAGATGAAGGACAATAAACTTGTGATGTTTTATTTCGCTTACGCACTTTTCACTTTATTGTGAAAATACATAGCAAAAGGAAAAAAGTCCAGGATGAAGCAACAGGACAGACTGTTGCACCGAGAAGGCCATACCACAGTGATGTTTGCTCTACTGACAGGGCAGGGCACTGCGACCTGTAGTTGTCCAGGAAGGTCTAGACATCTCCCTCCCTGTTGAGGGTGGACCACTCAGAAGTTGTTTCTTGAGAGCCTGTTGCCAATTGGGTTGTGTGATTTTTTTTTTCCCCTCTAATTCAACATTTGTTTTCCTACATTAGCCTAACCCTTTAACTAAGATGTTAAAGTTATTTTGTGATATCCATGGAGGGTCAGTTTCAAGATCCTTGTGGCTATCAAAATCCATATAAGTCCCTAAATGCCACAGCATTTCCGTATAAACTACACATATTCTCCAGAACATTTTCAATCATCTCCAGATTGCTTATAATACCTAGTGAAATGTAAATTCTATATAGTCATATTTTTAGGGAATAATGACAAGAAAAAAGTCTACCTATTCAATACAGATTTTCTTCAAATATTTTCAATCCACAGATGAATATGCAAACGTAGAACTCATGGGTATAGAGGACTTACTGTAATATGTGTATATACATGTATGTTCAAAATAATATTTCACCACAAGAATATTGGAGCTATGTATACGAAAATAGGAAATTCTGTATGTTGCATTTTAGCTTGGAAGTGAAAGAGGAAAGTAATTACTCAAAAGAAATTACTTTTTAAAAAATATACAACATGGAATGACTTTCTTAATACCACCCAAATAGCTATTTTTTCAGTGAAATAGAATTTCTTGGAAGGGTTTTTAGTTATGTTTTTACAGTTTAGTTGCCATATGAATGATTTTCTTTCTCCTGTGAAGATATGAACATATGTTCTGTTATATTCCATGTCTCCCAGATGAACTAGAGTATGACTTGTAGTAAGTGTAAGTAGAAATTCGTTTTCAATTTTTTACAAAAGTAGAAATAAGAAACAATATTGCTAACCCATGAAACTAAAAGTTATTTGGAAGTTCTTGAAGAAATAATATCAGAGTGTATGACCTGAACACTTCCAAGTTTCATTGTCATTTCGAATTATAAAGATGCAACCCTTTAGAGACACAGGACATCCAGAGACATAGAAAATCTGATATATGGTATATCCTAAAATCCAACATTTGGAAGTCTTCAAGGAATAGTTACACATTCAAAAACTGACTAATCACTAACAGAGCAGGGTGAAAATCCAGAGTGGCAAAAATTTTTGCCAGCCATTTCTCAAAGATCTAACATCTAGAATATATGAAGAACTCAAAAAAACCAGACCCTCCAAATTGAAAGACCTTAGCCAAAAATAAGCATCTGAAATGAATAAACATTTCTCAGATGAAGAAATAAAAATGGCAAATAAATATATGAAAAAGTGTTCAACGTCACTGGTCATTAGAGAGACACAAATTAAAACAATGCTAAGATTTCATCTCACTCCAGAAAGAATGGCTATCATCAAGAAATCAACCAATAACAAATGCTGGCTGGACTGTGGAGAAAAAGGAACACTCCTCCACTGTTGGTGGGAATGTAGACTGGTCCAACCACTGTGGAAATCACTGTAGAGAGTCCTTAAAAAACTACACTTCGAGGTTCCATTTGATCCAGCTATTCCTCTGCTTAGTATCTTGCCAGAAGAATTAAAATAATCATACCACAGTGATATATGTACAACCATGTTACTGGCAACACAGTTTGTAACAGCTAAGTCTTGGAAACAACCTAAATGCCCAACAACTGATGAATGGCTAAAGAAGATGTGATTTTTCTACACAATGGAGTATTACTCACCATAAGAAAGGATAAACTTGGGACATTTAGTGAAATAAATCAGTCACTCATGAGTACACATCAAACTGTTTCTCTGATATGAGAAAAAATAAGTGTAGATAAGGACAAAAAGGTATAATAGATGTTATGTAAAAGAAAGATAATATTCAATAAGGAAGAGAATTAGAAAGGGAGGAGGGAGAAAAGAAGGAAAGGAAAAAGAAAATAAACCGATAAAGGGAAAAATGTAAAAATGTAAATAAAGATGTAAATAAGGAGGAGAGGGGGAGTAGAAGGGGGGAAGGGTGGGGATGAGGGAGGAATCAAGATGTATCGTGTACAGGTACAAATTAACTATGATGAATATGATCATTATGTATACAATGTACCAATACATGTTCTTGGTAAATTAAAAAGAAAAAACTGTCTTTATAGGAAGTCCTGCAATTTGCAACAATATGGATGAAACTGCAAAACATTATAGTAAGTGATACAAGCTAGATGCAGAAAGATAAATACTACATGATGTTAGTTATATGTGTAATTTAAAAAGCCAACCACATAGAAAGAGAGTGAAATTCTGGTTACTAGGGGCTGAGGAGTGGGGACAATGAGGAGATGTTGGTCAAAAGGTATAAACCCTCCGTCATACAGGATGAATATATTCTGCAGACCTAATATACGATGTGGTGGCTATAGTTAATAACAGTGCGCTGTATGATTGCAATCTTTTGAGTTTAAGTGTTCTCACCACACACATACAGAAAAGGATAACTTTGTGGGGGGTGACAGAAGTGTTAAGTAGTTTGATTGTAGCAATCACTTTACATGTGCTTATACCATATATACCTTAAATGTACACAATTATATACCACATTATGTACCTTAACTGTACACAATTTTTATTTGTCGATCTTACTCCAGTTAAATTGGGGAAATCATCTTTATTCTATATGAGTGTATCTACTCTACTGGTGTTTTAAAGGAACTTTAGTAAGAATTTTGTAAACTGCCAGAGGCAGATCATATATATGAGATCTTCTTCACCAAATAGGACGTTATCAACTGTTATTACAAATATCTACCAAATTAGATAGAAAGAGTAGGTGACTTATAATGTTTATATATTACCCCTGAGCATTCTTATGTATGCTTAGGCATCTTTATTTTCCTTTAAAAGAAAATGTAGCGAATTAGAAAGAGTTTTCTTAAAAATATATATTGCATTGTTGTCATTATTTAAAAGAAAAGTGCACACAAAATGCACTTTTTAACGAACTAAGCAGTATACAGATATGAATTATTCTTTTATAGTTATCAATATGTTTGAAATTTTCTAAATAATCTTGAAACACTCGTTTGTCCCTTAATGTTCTTTAAAATAGAAAAGAGTTTGTAAAACCTTAGTATTAGGGGACTTGAATCAATCTACTTCGTGTGCCATGATGAAAAATCATCTACTGTGGCATAATGAGGAAATATACAGTGTGATCCGACCTCTGCAATTTTACTGCCTTCTATTTCTGTCTACAAAACTTCAATTTTGTCCTCTGTTATTGCAGTGTCTTTCGGCAGGGTAGCCTGGTGTGGGAGCGAGTCAAGTAAATTCTGATTTCATCAGTGCTCCTCCTAATAGTCCTGAGTATGAAGAACAAATTTTTGTACTTCTTTGTACTCCAAGGTCCCTTTGCTTTGGGGGGGGGGTGTTTCTGTTTGTTTGTTCGTTTTTTGATCAGAAAACCAAAATATTGTTTAGATGATACTTAGCTCCTTCCTAGATGCAACCATCAAATCTTCCACGGTACCGGGCCTCTCCACATGGTCTTTTTTTATGAGTCACTTGAATTCTCTACTTACTACATTTCGATTGCAACTTACCCCAAATTTTGAAAAATAAAACTAAATAAATGTTGATTTCTATAACTAGGATTTCTCAACATTCTCTATGACAAACTCAGTAAATGTGAAAGTCGATGGACACTTTCACATCGTGTTATTACACACACACACACACACACACACACACACACACACACACACATACACACAGCAGCGGAACTCTGTGAAGTGCGGACGTCCCATGGAAACTCTGTGCTGGTGTTTCCTCGCATGTGGGTGCTTCGTGGTGCCGGGACAGCCACATGGCAGCAGCTCTGTGGAGTCAGAAGACAGAAGTCCTGCTGTTTGGTGTCCCTTTCTCAGTCCCCAGCACCTCGCCCTTTCAGCAGCATGTGGCGGAAGCTCTCCACACACACGCGGCATTGCCATCGCATCCGTGCCTCAGCCACATGCAGGGAGCCGGCAGAGGAACCAGCCAGCCCACATCGGTCACCCGGCGCCTGCAGCTTGCGCAGGTCACAGTGATCCAGAGCAGAATACGCTGTGACAAGACTCAGACTATTAGGCTCCTTTCTTGTCTCTAAGTGGGTGAAAAATCAGAGAAATAAAGCAGTAAATTGCAACACGTTTCTTTTCCTTTTCCCCTTTGCTACCTTCACTACTGAACTGTGATCATTACCAGATTAGCAGGTGAACCCGATGTTCCTCTCGGGTGTGGAAATTGCTTCCAAAATGGTGCTCAGCTTTGAAAAAGCACTTACATTTTCAGACAGCCACCTACACCCACATACACAAAACTTCCTTTCTGCTATCTGTAGAAAAATCACCATTATGTGTCAAAAGTATATTACTTTTGTTTATAATTGTTTTAAATCATACAAGACCAACAGAGACATTTCTTGTATGTTCAGGCAGTGTCAGAAATTAGTAGAAAGCCTAGAAAATAAAAGATCAATTTATAAATGTCACGTGTGTATTCGTGTGTATATGATACAAAAATTAATCAGCTTGGGTTCTCCCCGACTCAGCTCTCTGTTTATTAAATGACTAGTTTTTGTTTCTTTTTTTCCTATACTGAGATAAAAATATAAACCCAAGTTATAAATAAAGAGCAAAGTAAAAGACAGATAATAGGAAATAGGTAGTAGATCACTGTCAAACTGGAAGGGGGTCAAGAGGTGGAGCAAGGGGAGAGGGGAGGAGGGAAAGAGAACGAAAGACGGAATTAAGCTGTGTTATGTGGATGTACCAACTCCATGCAAGGGATATAAACGATACGTACTGCAAATATGTACTAATAAAAATTAAAAATTAAAAAAAAAACAAGCTTAAAAGTTGAAAAAAATGGAAAGCTTTTTTATAAAAAGCTGTTATAAATCTCATTTTAAATTTGATTACAAATCAAGACATTGCTGAGAAAATGTATCTTTATTTTTATAATTGAGTATAAATACGCAAGCACCATTTTAAATATAGTATTCTTTTTTAAATTAAAATGTCCCTTCTATCTGTGCAATTTTACTCATTTACATGCCTACCTGGTCATCAGAAAATCTCCTAGATTGGTATCTAGAAAACTGTCTAGATTTTTTTCATACGATTCATTGCAAGAAACTCAGCATTCTGATTCTGCCCCTAAATGCTAGTCTCATGAAAAAGAAAAAATTTCACAAAGTTCATAAACATTCCTGTATGTTAGGCGGTTAGGATTCTATAGAGTAATAAAATCAACAGAAAACACACACACATACACACACACATACATATATCCCTAGGATTCTATAAAGCAATGAAAGGCCTATAGGGTCAGACTCAGGATACTCCACAATGGACAAGCAGGAGGGTTCAAGAATTTTGTGTTCATCAGAGGCCAAGGGCAT
The DNA here is from genome assembly GCA_004026905.1 of Hystrix cristata. Taxonomy (NCBI): domain Eukaryota; kingdom Metazoa; phylum Chordata; class Mammalia; order Rodentia; family Hystricidae; genus Hystrix; species Hystrix cristata. The sequence continues at coordinate 22,753 of PVJO010018201.1, read as the reverse complement.
CCTGGAGGGCTGCTGCTATAAGGCTACGCTGAAAGGCTGAAAAAGCTGATGTCCATGGCTGATGGCAGAACCGGATGTACCAGCTCCAGTAGAACAGAGCTTTTTAAACAGAAGATTGACTTACTCTATCTTCCTTTCACTCTCCCTGGGCTGTAAATCTCTCAGTTGGTGCCGCTGGGGCAGGTCTTCCCCTCAGTTTGCAGGCCCACAAAGCAATAATCTCCGGGCACTGCCAAAGTCACACCTGGCAGGGTGCTTCAGTCTGTGAGGCATATCTTAATCCAGGCAAGTTACCGATCTCCATTCACCATCACAGCTCCTTAGTGGATGTTGTATTTTCCCTTGAGAACTAGTATTTTAAACCCAAAGTACAGGAGCACGGATTTCCTTTTCGAAGGTTTCACCTCTTTTGCCTGTTTGTGTGTTAAACTGCCGTGGGTGAGGAGACGATAGTAGGCAGTCATGGTTGGGGAATATTGAGTATGTTTTTTCATTTGCATGCTTTTTCTCTATCAGCTCAAATTTTGCAGTAACTGCTAGGAGCCTTCAGATTTTAATTTTTTTCTCTCCTCATGAAAGATGAATCCTTTACATAGATTCATGTAAAGTTGTGCAGAAAAGACAAGAGAAAAAGAAAGGGTGCCTTTTCACAAGAGCTCCTTCCATTTCCTAAGACCCAGGAGAATGGCCACATTTTATTGATGATCAATGTTCTCAAGTTCTCTCCAGAGACCAGCATGTGAGAAAAAAAATGGGCTCCTGGGAGCTTAAACTGGGAGAGGAGCATGTCCTGAGGAAAACAGCTGTCTAGCAGGTGACTCTTAGCAAGCTTTATTCAAAAGAGTCTGGCTATTACTCTGTCCAACAGTAGTAGGCAAATCTCTGTGTGCTTAAGATGTGCACCAGTCAAACTAAGCTGTTCTACAAGTGTGGAGCACACACAGCATGTCCAGGACATCATGCAAAAATTAATATGCAAATTACTTCATTAATAATGATCCGATGTCATGTACCGGTATTTTGGTATCTGGTTTACATAAAATATATTACTATAAGATATTTCATAGGTTTCATTGAACTTTTTAATTGTGATTGCTAAAATAATTAGAATTAATCATGTGGGCCTCATTAATAGTGCACATTGGAAAAGGCTGAATCATGTGACGGGAAGTGTTAAAGGGAAGGGGAGGCTGTCACTGATTATTGTTAATTAAACAATTCACGGAGCTTTTCTATGCCGGGCACTAAGCCAGGTGCTAGAAAAACAGTGGTGAAAGAAACAGACATACTTCCTGTACTGAGAATTTCAACAGTATCCACAAGGAGAGAGAAGCCAAGGAAATAATTCAAAAATTTTGAATTATGATAAGTATCAGTATATAAATGTAAAGACTGCTAGAAGAAAAAAAAATAATAGCATCTACTAGTTTAGATCAGCAATTCTTAGAAGGTCTTTCTAAAAATTAACATTTATTTAGCTCACAAGTATGACTATGATCTAGCTGTGAACTAAATATTTGTGTTTTCCCAAAATACATATGTTAAAACCATGACCCCCAAGGAGACATTGGAAGTAATCAGTGCCCTTGTAAAGGAAATCCCAGAGTGTGCTCTTGATCCCACACCACGTGAGGACACAGTGAGTAGAGGGCTGTCTGTGACGTGAGGACACAGTGAGTAGAGGGCTGTCTGTGACCGAGAAGCAGACCCTTACCAGCCATTTGACAGAAACTTGGTCTTCGACTTCCTGGGCTCCACAACTATGGGAAAGAACTTTTCGTTTGTAAGCCATTTGGTCCGTGGTATTTTTGTTACAGCAGCCAGAATGCCCTAAGAGGTGGGGCAAATCACAATAGAAAGAGGAGCAGTAGATGTGGGAAAGCCACCGTGTGCAAAGACCCAGAAAAAAGAAGCAGGAAAGGGGTCAACATGCCTGGTTGGTGCTAAAAAGAGCGATGAACAATGGAAGTGAAGAGATGCTAGATCGACTGTTGACCATGTGGACACTTCAGAAGAGATTGAAGCAAAGGTGCAGAATAATTTGCTTTACATTTTTAAAATGTGACCTGGGTGTGTTGGCAAAGTCAGAGCACAGCACGTGTGAGCGTGGGGAGAGAACTGGGGAGATGGCTGCAGGGACCTGGGCAGGAGATGAGGTGTCCAGTCTGAGCCCGCACACATGCTGTAATTTCTACCTGAGCACGTGCTGCCTGCTTCTTGCAGCGTAGGTCAGACATTTCTCTTTCTTCAGTGGTAACTGGTCCCTCTTACACTTTTCCCAAACATTTCTGAACATTTTCTATTAGTTTTGGGAAATTACTGATGAGATTTTTTTGGTCCTCTATAGTTTCGGGCTAAAGATAGAAGACAACTTTCTGATTCTCTGCCTCTTATACTTGATTAAAGTCTCTTTGCCTTCTTTTTCAAAAGTGCCATGTAAACAGAAACCATTCTTTTCTTGTTCTTGTCGTGATTAGATGTTATGAATTTCATGAATTTGGAAAAACAGACAGCGTTACTACTGATACCTGGTGTTATCTCAGGGGAGATACTATTTTTGCCTTGGAAAGTACTTGGAAATATTCTCTTTTCTTCTTAACACCGGATAGTAGAAACTTTTAAAATCTGTATCAAATGTATAAACTAATTTAGAAAATATTTAACAGTTTATCGGGTAACATTTTCATCAGTAGAAATTATAAAAATGTCTTAAGAGAACAATTTTTTCCTCTCTCACTTCCTGCCTCAGCCCCTGAAGAAGCTAACATTATTATTTGTGTCTTGTGTACCCTTCCAGAAACTATTATTTCATATCCATTTATCATTTTCTTTGCACAGGGGAGCATACTACAAAATTGCTCCATAAAGTGCTTTTGTTTTTTACTTTTATTGATGTGTAATTTCCATATGGTATGAGAAACGGATCATAAGCGTGTAGCTCTCTGAGTTTTGGAAATTGTATGCACCTGTGTGACTCATAGGGCCACTCCATCCACCGGCAAATTACCTCAACTATCCCTCGAATTTCCTCTCTCTCAAATCTCACAGCTTCTCACCAACCTCACTGTTACCTGCTCTGAGCTTCCATTATCTCCCTTGAATTGGAAATGACTTCTTAAAAATTTTTCACACAAACGCCTTTTCTCAAGACTGCAGCAGAATCCTTCTATAACTTAAAACAGATCATGCCATGTCACTGCTCCCGACACTTACAGGAGAGGCCCCTGGTACTAAAAGCTGAAGACTCCGAGGAATCTGGCCCTCTCTTAGCTGTAGGGTGGGCTGGCTACGTAATCTGTGGGGTTCAGTGAAGAATAAAGATGCAGAGCTCAAGTTCCTTTGTTACTAAGATCTGTCAAAGGTACCAAATGCCATTTTTTTCTCCATTACTTTCTTGGTTTTTCTCAAACCGTTCCTTGTTTTTAGATGGCTAATGAAGTTGATATCCCTTTTCAACAAAGGCAGATTCCAGACGAGATCGGGTGCATTCAGGGTGGAATGGCCGTAGACCAAAGGCAGATTCCAGAAGAAAGCCTCCCTAGGACCCAGAGACCTGTCCCACTAGCGCTGGTCTCCTCCCTTCCCTACCAGATGCAGGTTCCAGAGGCTGTGCCCTGTCTAGGGACAGAGGAGTTCTGCCAGACATCGCCCCTTCTCCCGCAGGCCCACTTCCCCAGTCCACAGCAGGTGAACATAGCAAAGGTTACTGTAAAATCTATGAGGGTGCTGTAGGTACCTGGATCTGGGATGGGCGAGGGACATCCCCACCAATCATCCACGGAATATAGGTTTGTCCAGGTGGCCAGCACTACACTTTACCTCTAGCCATATCGAAGCATGCACCATGAGCGAGACCCAATCCTTCCCCTTCCCCCACCTAGGCCCCCTGTCTGGTCCCCAGTGAGTGGAGAAAAAGTAGGGATGACAAAGGGGTCCAGAAAAGTGGGGTCACAGATGCACGAAGGCGCCAAGTCCTATTAAAGGTTCAACTGTACGCTCAGAGTACACTCATAGGACACAAATTTAATCATAAAATTGTGAATAATTTAAAGAAAGTGACCTTGAGGCAATTAATGTCAAGATTAATTCTCACCCTACTGGGTGCACAGTCCTGTGAGACTGCATTGCACTCATGCCGATGAACCTGCTGTGCCAGTCTGATGCGATCCTATTATTCTCTCCATTTTTCTTTGGTTCAACTACACTGGCCTCTTTGCTGCTCTTACACATACCACAGTGTGTCCCTTCGTGCCCTTACATCTCCTGTTACTTCTCCTTGAAATGCTTTGCTGGTACATATTTGACTCACTCCGCTGCGTTCTTCATACTTGCCCTCAAAAGGTAACTTCTCCGAAGGACTACCTCAAACAGCTAATTTTCAATAACGCTGCCCTGGAACGCTGCTCTGAGTATCCACCCTATTGTTTAAAGTGTCTAACACTTTAAAATCATACGGAATTTAACTTTTATTATCTATTTAATACTTGTCATCTGCTCCCCTTACTGAAGTCAAGTTCCTTGAAAACAAGGATCGAGCATCCTGAGACTGCACAGTGTTGACAGACATCTGGTAAATGTCCCACACCTTTTAGCTGATAAAATTAATAAATAAATGAATGAAAGAGTTCTATGTGGAAGTGAAGTAAATAAATGGACATAACTTTTTCAGGAAAGATGCGCACGCGTGTGTGTGTGTGTGTGTGTGTGTGTGTGTGTGTGGTGTGCATGTGTGAGACAGAGAGGAAAGAAGAGGAAGAAAAACGATAGTAGTCTTTCAAAAATAATGCATAGTATAGAAGGAGAAATGCTATTTGCAGTTAATCAATACCCACCAGCAGACATTTCCCACCATACTGAATTGAGCAAGACTCTGTAAAAATCAATTGATAAATAGTAACTACTTCCCCAGATCACAGGAGTAGTCAAGGTAGAACCAAAATTCAAGTCAATGTTTAATCTTCTAGGGGGTTTTGTTTTTAAAAAGAGGTACTTACTAATTTACAATAAATTTCTAGTCATCATGCTACTTGGGAGGATACTTTTGACTAAAGGATTTTCCACATTGTCAAACACCTTTGTTTATTTCCACTATACACCTTTCATTTTCACTTGTCTATACTATAAAAGTAGAGAGATATTGAAAGTTATCATTCTCTGAGTTACATGCAAATCAAGGTACTGATCTGTTTTCAGGGTAGTGGATACCTAAAATCATCTCATTACTCACATCAACAGAGATTTTGAAAGATACAAATTACCCAGAGCACTGAATAATCTTGGAAATCATAGGAAAATGCTCAGTCTGAAAAATTTCATTCTTTCTCACATCCTTCTACTTTTCTTCCTGTTCTTCTCCCTCTGGCCCTCTTTCTTTCTATTCTTCACTCCCTGCCTCTAACATTAGAATTCTTCCTGGTTGATTTTTACAATGTATTTTTCAAGTGGTAGCTAAAAATTTCATAAATACAATCCTTATTAAAGATTCAGCTTCAAATACTTTATTTCTCTCAATTTTATCAAAAATCATTCCATGAGATTGGAATAAGAAAGAAAACTATTCATGCTCCCTGTTGCATACCGATAATATCCAGTTGATTTGGTAACTCTCTAAAGTCTAATTATGAATGAGGACTTCTGTTCAGCAGCATTTGCATGAGAATTCCAATTAAAAATAATTTCAAAAATTGAATCAAAGATGAAAATAATATAGTAGTAGAAGAATGAACAGGTGGTCAGCAGGACTGTTGGATTCATAGGTTAATATGCTTCAACTCTGAAATCAAACTCAAATAAATATTTGTTAAATATTTATTATAAATTTATGTAATTTATAATCTAGTTAAAACATATACAAGTGTTCTAATTTATCCTTATGAGACGATGGCAATTTGTGTTGACTATGAGATACCAGATCTAGATTTATGTCAAATACATTCCGAAGTACATTAATATTTCTATTTGCTGAGATCTCCTGAATACTTATCAATGAATTTCTCTATCTCTTTACCATTTCCTAATATATACCTTTCCCTAATTACCTTTAACCAGAACTAAGTTATCCCAACAGCCTCTGCACCTCCCTACATCCATAAATTCAGACTCAGCACAGGAACGCAGGAAATTCTTTAAGAATGTAAATCTCAGGTCCGTCCTCTGCTCACAGGCTAAATGTTTCTCAGATCCCTGAAGGGAGAACTCGAGGTATCTCCACGGCATTTCCAGGCCTGCGTGACTGCCCCTTTCCTCTCCGCGTTGTCTTCCGCTGCTGTTTAATGCTGCTTCATGTCCCTCTGTCTGCACTGCCCTCTCTGTTTTCCCCTTGATACCTCAATACCTTGGGCTATTTGTCCCCTTCTTTCTCCCAAGTATGTCTTCTGTCCTTCAGGTCTGTGAATTTATTATTTTTATTTGAGGTTTTACTCCATCCTTATCAAAAATTGCACCCACTACTTCCCAGTAAGCAGTCCCTAAACTTCTTAACACCTATTTGTGTTTAGCAACAGCCACATTTGTTTTACATGTTTCAAAGTTTAAGGAGTTGCCTATTTCTGTCATTGTCCCCTCTACCATTAATTAAAAATGAGTTTCATGAGGACAGTTTTTATCTGTTTTATTCAGCAATGTACCTCCAGTGCCTACGAAAGTGCCTTACCCTAAGTGTGTGCATTATATAAGGTACCTCTTTTCCTTTGGATGTTGTTTTAGAAGTCCAAAATTATGAGAATGGGTCAAATGCTTATTAAAGTTTTCTTCACTTGTCAGCGGATTTTGTCTTATATCAAATATTTTGTAATAAGTGATCCATTTCAGTGAGGTCTGAAACTGTAGAGCTGTTTGAATAGTAACACCAAGTTAATTCATGTGAACAGGTAAAATGACATAAATTAATGAAATGTTTCGATGAATTGCATCGAATTAGAAAAAACATCCAGAGGTAGTACCTGTATTATCTACACTATTATTCAGGAAGTTGTCATTTTAATGACTAAGTTATTATTTATAGAGAGAAAAAGATAAAAATGAAGTTAGTATCCTTGTCCTCTTTTGGTATTTTCAATTCCATTTCTTTCTTCTAGATATCTATATATAGGTATTAAGTCTATAAATGTACAAATCTAAGTCACAAAACTTTTTTATGTCAGATCTTTTTTTAGAATGTCTTACTTTTTACCGTGTATTTCTCTAGTTCTTCAATCCTGAAATACAATAGTGAGTGATTTTTTTCCCTCCTTAATAGATGAAAGAATATGTTTTGTGTTACAGAGTTAGTCCTAAGAATGCTTTATGAAGGATGCATTTTTAACCAGAATGAAATGATGAAAAGGATTCAAGGGAGAGTGCTTTACTAGAAAGGGGAACAATTAAGTAAGACCTTTGTGTTACGTACTCAAGAACAAATCTAAGAATAGAATTGATTATAAGATGAACTCATTAGACTGACTACAAATACCGGGAGACAGCCCTTGCTGAGTTAAAGGATAATGACTTTCCCTACGTATCCATGTAATATTTCCAATAATTAAAGAACCAAAGAATGGAAGGTGCTTCCAGGTGTGAGCTTAAGATAAAAATCCTCCTGATACCCCTGAAATGATTGGGCCGACTTCATTGACCTTGTGAGATTTTACCTGGACTCTGAACAATGACGAGGGTGTGCAAAAAACTTGATAAAATGTATCTTAAGGGAAAGAAATATCAGGGACAAGTATTTCCTTAGAAAAACGACTTCAAGTTTTTGTAACTGACTTGTCAACTTTGCTAGGTATCGAGAAACTGTGTTCGGTGATAAGCGATTTGGTTAAAAATTGTCCCAGCCCTCAGTAAACCTTTCTTCCATAGAACTAGGCAGTATTTGAATTCTGAAGGAATCTCTAAAACTATTGACTTTTGAAAATCAACTAGGGCACATTTCTCAGTTCTGACACAACTTAAACCCCAGGTAAACACATATAAAGTAGTTTTAACTAGAAGGCGTGCTCTGGAAATGTTTTTGGCTAAGTGATTTTTAATGTCTTTCAGATCCCCGGGTTGCCAGGAGTTCAGCTATACAGTAACCAAATGTGGCAAACTCTTTTTACATGGGTGTTTAAATGAAATATACAAACCCATCACCTCTGCTGTGAGGCTCTAACCGTAAAATAAATTATTCCTAAACTCAGTGCAGTATGAGAAATGCTTAGTATGATCAGGAATTCTGTGTGTCAAGATTTCAGGTAGGGTATGAGATAGAGGGATCTTCTGTGCTCCACAGGGTCAGGATAGAGCTGGGAGATGGGATGCTCTGTGATGCTAGGACCAGGAAGCTGTCAGGCAGCCACCAATACCTGGTCCTAGCATCACAGAGCATCCCATCTGCCAAATTCTCTCCTTCCACGCAATTACAAACGCCTGCACAGGACAAAGGAAGGGAAAATAAACTTTGCTTTTTGATGACAAGATTCTTTTGGGTCTAGAAATATTACTGCGGCCATTTTCAAAAATAGAATCACCATACCCACATTCTATGTGTGTGTGCATGCATATGTGTGTGTATGTGTGTGTACACACCTCCTTATATGCGTGTGACTATGTGTGAAAGGATATCTTACTGCATTAGTAATTAGTTCATTATTAGAATCAGCTTAAAGACAAAGATACAGTATGGGCTGTTTCATTTCTGCAACACTACAAAGGTGGCACCTAAATGTATCTGTTTTCTCCAGCAGGAATTCTCTCACAAAGTTTCTATTCTTGCTATGAGACTTGCTTGAGCGTGTTGTGGCTGGTTGTAGTTTGTATGTATTGAGCACTCTGCATTTGCCATTACAAGAGAAGTATTTTTCCATATATACAAATTGTGCAAACACAAAACTGACGGGAGTGCAGGCAGAGACATCGTTCTCACTGTGCCTGACAATATGTGTCTCTTCCCTGTCACCTACTTGCAGTACCCGTCAACATTTGTCCCCCTTTCTGCTAGAGGAGTCACAAGTATTTTAACACCCACTGCTGACCACAGCTTGTGCTAAGCACAATTCTAGGTATTTTCTCAAAGATGATCAGACTGAATTTATTCCTCACTTAAAAATGGGCTATGTTTAGGCCACCTTTACTGCTAGTGTAGAAAACCTTAAGTGAAGTGCTTAAAAGGCACAAGGAGAGGACTGAAATATGCTAACCTGGCCTAAAGAGACAGAATGAACGTCTGTGACAAGCTGGAGGGGCCCCGAGCAAGTAGCGGAAAGGAAAACCAAGACACTAACAATGCGAAATGTAAGACTGGAGGGGCTGGATCTGGCTCATTGCGCGCTTAGGTGTAACTCTTAACTTTAGGAAGAAATGAATGTGCTGCTTCCCCAAACTACATTCTGAGAAGCAGAGAATACTGCTTAAGACCATTGTCCTGGGAAGGGAGGAAGATAGGATGCTCAACTTCAGAAAAGAATCTTATAGGTGTGGTGAATTTTTTATTTTAATGTGGGGTCATCAAAAACACTACAAATAACTTCTCAGGAGGCAGCTTTCTCTCCCACTGCTATCAGAGGAGGAAGTAAGCCAGGCTAGGGTCTGGGAGCGAGGAGACCCACTCACTTCCATGGCTGGTACAGGCTTTTAACTAAAGTAGTCACAGAAGTCTGTCTTGGTTCAGACAGATTTAAAACTATGTACAGCATTTGAACTGAAACCCTATTTAGTAACAATATGCATAGTACTTCCATCATGCTCCTTGCAAGAAAGATGTAACAATTTGATATAAAAAGCTTCGGTGGCACAGGGCTAAAGGTGCTGCTAAATAGTAGATCACTTGCCTGCTTTAAAAAGTAAGGAAAAGCCTACACTGTGGGTGAACAGAAAGCGCCTGTAGAGGTTGGATTATTGGAATGAAGTCACCTATCAGTAACATTGTCTGTCGTTACACATTTAAAGTGAGCAGTTCCCGAAGCTCCCTCTCAAGTGCTGTTTGGGATAAAGATCATAGCTTTCAGTGAATTTTGTAGAGCAGGACAAATCCAAGCCCCATCCTGGAGGTTGCCATTCCGATGGCCTTAGCATTTCTCTCAGCTGGAATAACCTGGACACAGATTTCTTCTTGACTCCAGAACCCTGAGCTTCTTTTTCATAGAAGATTTTCTTCAGAAAACTTATAGTTGCACATTGTTTCTCTGACCTTTTGAGAGGTATCTAAAGACATACATAAAATTTTTTTAAAGCCTCTTAGCTAAATAACCTAGGAATGGCTTTTTAAAAAGACCTGAGAGGCATACCTTTGAATTGCTCTTGTCAAGGAAGATTTCCCCCCTCTCCCAGGAGGGTAGGAGTCACATTCCCATGGGTCTGGGTATCTGTTAGCAAGCAAGATGGCCTAGTCAAACTCAGGGATAATTCACTGTATTTACCCCATATTCCACTGATCAACATGCCCCCTAATTTTCTAGTACTTTTCCATTAGCGCATGCCCAGAACGAAATATGCCCCACCCTTTGTTTCAGCAGAGCTGAGTTCACGCTCAGTTCTGGTCTCTCTCCCTTATTGCATTATCCTTGAATAAAGTCTTTCTTGTGTCTGTAACTTCGGTGGCACACATTCTTGAATACAGCCTTCTTCATCTGTGTTCCCTGTGTTCCTTCTCTCTCTCTCTTTTCTGGTACTGAGGATTGAACCTAGGATATTCAGACCAAACTACATCCCCAGACCCTTTTAACTTTTTAAAAATGTTGAAAAAGGGTATCATTAAATTGGTAAATTGCCCAGGTAGACTTTAATTTGAGATCCTTCTAACGTCACCTTCCAGAGTGCTAGAATTACAGACCTGCACCGCCTGTTTTCTCTTTGACCATCAGAGAATTTGGCTTCTCTTTTTTCTTCCTTTTCGCTTCTTTGCTTTCTTGTTTCTTTCTCCTTTCCTCCCCTTTCCAGGCCCTGCAATTACAGAACCAATAGCCACCACTTTATGTTATAAAAATATCAACATATAAAATGAGAAGCATTTTTATAGGAGAAATGGTAGATTATTTTCTTAACATATAATTTGAGATATTAATGAGAACCAATGAATTCAGCATTTCTTGCTAAAAGATCTTACACTGCTAATATTAAAGATATACTGTGCTTGGCTTGGAAAGCTGTTATACTCTTAAAATCATTTCCAATCCTAACAAGAAAGAGGACTTGTTCATAGGCAGAATGTCAATTAGGCACAGAGATTTTGACACAAAAAATGTTTAAAGGAAGAAGTGAGGATAACAGAGATAGGTTATTTTTTCTGGCCGATCCCAGGCCACGCATCCTGGCACCATCAGCTAGACTCAGGGGAATCCAAGTTCAGCTTTTACCACTTTAGAGGAGAGTGCTTGTACCTGCCCTTGCCTGGCTTCAAGACTCTGCCAATTGGGAGAACCATCATGCTTTAGAGAGGGAAATGTCCCTCCCGCCAGTTCTAGGCTTGGCTTTCTCCCATCCATTCGAAGTATAAATTACTTCATCATAAACAATTCTCTGTAAAACGGGTTGTAATTCCCTGTCACAACCAATGTCCACAGTACTCCAGCAAACTCCAAAATTGTTTAAGGCTTGTATCCTCTAAAGAGAAGGGAAACAAAAGAATGGTGGAAAAGTGCAAAAAGAAATCAAAATAAAACATCCAAATCCAGTGTCTCCTGCCACTATTTTACAAAAATGCTTTAAAAGCTCTGGGACTCCTGTCACATGTGGGTTTTTAGGGAGAGGCAAGAATTTTTATACTCCAGAATACAATGAATTACACTTTATAGACAAAAATAAATATTTATGTACGAATGAATATTGCCTCGGTTCGCTTCATGTCTAAGGATTACACCTTTCTAAAGTGTTTGTATGAGCAAATAGAAATAAAAATGTTACAGGAACTAATCAGATAAAAGTATCAATTTGGTGATTTAGAAAATATATTATGTTTCTTGCATTAACTCAACCTACAGTTAGCAGACACAGTAGCAGTGCCCACTTTATTTGTGGTTTCCTTTTCTTCTACAATTGCTTGAGATCAAGCATAGTCTGAAAATATTTAACAATTTGTAATCTTTAAATTGTGCCTTGCTTTAAGGAGTGTGAATTCTTGTTACCATGTAGCTCTGTCCTGCCTGAGACATGAGTTTTCCCTTCGCCCTGCATGGTCACATCTTTTAATGCTACATGACTGTTAGTGACCTAGTAGCTATCTTAATTTCAGATCGACTGTCCCCATAACTTGTGCTTGTTTCAAGGAAGCCCTTATTTTACTAAATTATGGCCCCAAAGTGCAAGAGCCGTGTTGCAAAAGAAACACCACGGCCAAAATCATGGAAGGACATATTAACTCTAGGATGTGGTGGGAACACTGAGGGGATTAGAGGAAAAACAGGAAGTCTAGAGTCCAAATCCACTCAAGGGGCTAGTACTTACTCTCCACAGACAAAAGGAGACTAAACAACATTACAGGGTAAGATAAGTTACAGAGTTCTTGAGTGACTTTTCAGAATGACACAATTATACAGCGAGTTATATTCACAATGTATTGGTGAAATGTCCACCAAAATTTTGGCTTTCTGATTCCAGAAATAACTAGATAGGGGAAAAAATGGGCAAGCAGATTTATTGTGAGAAAGTCATTAACATTTGAGTCATAGCATGTCTTGTTTTATAACAAATAAAAATAACACATTATAGAATTAAATGATAATTATTTTACTGAGAACAGTATGAGATGCCACATAAAACAATGACAGTCATAAACTACTGAACATTTATAGAATGATGCTTCTGAGCAATTTAATCATAAATTCTTGGTTACAGTGGTTTTTACACAGTTTCCTGATTTTCTTGGTCGTAGAATATTTTTTTAAAAACTAAATTTTCATGATAATAAACAAATTATGTCCAAAATAATTTTTATAAATATTTTAATGAATTACATAGGAAAATACCAATAGGTTCAGTATTTCTATATAGACTTCTTCAATGATGAAAGTTAATGTGAGTTTCACAGGTGGAAAATGCCACTTGAAATCAGGTGCTTCTTAAACTGAAGCACAGAACCGGCAGTCACAGTATTACATGGCAAGTTATAGATGCGTATGATTCGGCCAAAGTTACCGCTGAATCAGAAACCCTGGAGGTGGGCCCAGCAATCTGTATTGGGTCAGGCCTGCAGCACTTCTCTGGGAGGGTCTAAAGTTGCACTCAACCGTGGAGCAGAGCCAAGCAGAGCTCCCCAAGGACAGCTCAGAGGCGCCCCTCTGTAGTCGTGACACCTACAGAATTTGAGTCTTGGCCGCGAGAAATAATTATCACCTGAGCAAAGAGTAAAGGTCAAAACTATGTATTTGGAAATTTTCCTATTAAACACTGAAACGAAACCATTGTTTTCTTACACTTATTATTTCATATTGCAAAGTCAGTTGTAGTGTCTTTTGAGTTCAAAAACTTAATAATATCTGAAATAAAATTCTGCATTTGAAAACTTAGAAAAGATACATGTTAACTCTGCTTCTGTAAGAATCTGAGTTTCTTTTCTCATCCTAAAAATAGTTTCTGAAAAATTGAGAAATGCTGCTCCATTTCCTCACAGTGATTCCGTCTGGATAAAAGGGATTTAGTAGCATATAAACATAACATTTCAGAGCTATGGATGTTCGGAGAAAGTTTCATACATCTTTATTGAGAAGTAGAAATAGTGCAATGTCACCCATATAGATGGTATCTAAATGATTGGAGGGTTAAACTATTTTGATGTTCATTCATCCATTTACCCATCATTCTTTATTCACTGAAGTGTTCACTGAATGTCACCACATATGGAAGTAGGATGAGGATACAAAGTGCAGAAAAGTGTGCTGGATAAAATGACAAAAGGATCTTGTTACACCGTATTAAGGACTTTCACTTTAGGTTTGGAGGAGAAGCAAACAATAAATTCTGAAGAAATTACAACATGGGCATACTTCTTTTTGTACCACAAGGACGTAAAACTAATACAGAAACAAGGCCTGGCTAGAATCTTAAGTGAAATGATCAAAACACTGTACAACTGCAGAACACTGATTTATCATTTGAAAAGTGCCTATTATACTCATGTGTTAGACAAAATAAAATTGTATTATTTTAATAATGCTTATACATAATATTTAAGTATATTATATTTAATTAAACTATTTTGATGTTAATAATCATATATTAACATCATTACGTGGTGCAAACATGTACTAATACAAATAATTTTAAAAAGCATGCAATTGTAAGAAATAATATAGATGAAGCTCATGTGTTTGGTTTCTTCCTATGGTAGAAATTATAGTGCAATATTACAACAGAGATATTGGCATCTATACATGCAAGAAACAGAGTATTTCCACCAACACAAGGATAGGACCTGCTGTCCATTCATACCTACTCTTACTTCCCTCTGTTTCACTTTCTCCTTTATCCTTGGCAGTCACCAAACTGTTCTCCACTTATATAGTTTTTGCATTTCAAGAACATCATATAAATGGTATCATTCAAATTGTGACCTTTTGGGATTGGATTTTTTCAATTCAGCATAATTTTCTAGAAATTGATTCAAGTCCTTACATGTAGCATAGTTACTTTTTATTATGGAATATATCCCCTGTTATGGATATACTGTATTGTGTAACCACTCACCTGTTGAAGGACATCTATGTATAGTGTTTTTAAACATGAACATAGTTTTTATTTTTTGTAATAAATGTCTGCAGTGCAATCCCTTGCTTGTATAGTAGTTTCATGTTTGCTTTGATATGGCTTATCTCCACAAAGTCTCATGCACTCATAGGTGGGGCTTTTCTGAGATAGCTGGATCTAGAGTGTGTGATACTAGGATTAAGGGTGTGTGGTGCTAGATTAGTCCACCGAATGGAATTAGTGTAGTTCTGGTTGGCACCACCCAAAATCCTGCCAGCCTGGAGGGGATAAAAGAGAAAGGCAGGCTGGCTGCTTGCTGCTTCACTGATTTTCAGCCTGCCATGAACTGTTTCTCCTCTGCAATGTCCCTCTGCCTGCCACTCTGCTTTGGAACCAGCCAACTGTGAATTGAACTCTGTACAAAGTGTGAGCCAAATAAACCTTGGCTCCTTTAATTTATAGGTGTCTGTTATTTTGTCCGAATGATGAGAAAAGTAACTAAGATGGATTTTGGTAACAGAGAAGAAGGGTAGTTGATATGATGATAGCTGACCATGTGGGTCAAAGCCTTTGGAACTAGCTTGTGGAAAAAGTTTGGGAAGGTTCGGAGATGCTAGCTGGAGAAGCAGCCCTAGTTGCTATAAGATGAACTTAATGGAAGATTCTGATCATATCGCAGAAGACCACAATGCTCATAGATCTGCTGTGGGAAAGACCAGGCTGAGCACTGTGTTTCAGAATGGTAGTAGCCTAGGGAAGTTCTTCCTAAGGAATTTGTTCACAGTGCTCAGCAATCCAGGGACTCAACCCCTACACCCAAGAGAAAAGGAAGTCTGGCTACTGCTGCAGCTAGCGGCAGATCTTGACATCACCCATGTGGTGAAGGCTTTAGGTGCGTGCAGAATGCAAGAGTTGTGGGGTCAGGAAGGCTTCCACCCAGATTTCAGAAGAAGGCCTGGGAGGCCAGGCAGTGCGCCCCTCAGAGGGCAGGGTGTGAAGCTGTCAGTGTGAAGCCCGAGGTGCCATGGAGACCCCAGAAGAGTGAAGAAGACAGAAACGTGGATTGTCTGTAGAAAGTTGCAAGGAGTGAGCAAAGGTGGCCCAGGAGAAAAGCTACAGGAGCTACAACCATGGGCAGTGTCATGGGGTGGAGCCACCCAGGTCCGTTGCCGTTCATGCCTTGCCACAGATTGTCCTGGATGGTGGACATGAAACTACAAGACTTAATGTTTGCCTTGCTGGGATTTAGGCTTGCTTTGGTCCCATTCCTTTCTATTCCCCTATTTGTACTATTTGGAATGGGAATTTTATCTTGTACTATTATTATATATTGGGAGTGCTTAAACTTCTTTTCCTTTTTGTGGGGCTCATAGCCAAGAATCTAGATTTGTATCTGTTATCCTGTACTAAATTCAAATCAAAATGCATCAGAGGCTTAGATATACAAACAGAACCCTGAATCTGCTGGCAGATAAATAGGTAAAATTCCTGAATGCATAATCATAGACAAGGCAGGGGTACAATAGCACAAGTAGTGATGCTAAGAACGAACAAATGTGATTATACAAAATTGAAATCTTCTGCACAGCAATGGAAATAATCAACAGAGTGAAGCGACGACCCACAGTGGCTGAAGAGATTTGCTCCTCATTCCTGTGACGGAAAACTAATATCTAGACTATATAAAGAATACAGAAAATAATTAGACCCCTTCCAAATAAAAGACCAATAGAAAAATTGGAAATTGAAATGAATAGACACTTCTAAAGAGAATTAGAAATGGAAAATAAGTACATGAAAAATGCTTAGCAGTTTTGGGAGGGAACTACAGGTCAAAACACTGAGATTCCATCTTCCTGCAGTGAGAATGACTAACAATGAGGACTCAAAAAACCACAAATGCTGCCCAGAATGTGGGGAAGAGGAACCCATTCTACGTTGTTGGTAGGAGTATAAACTAGTATAACTACTATAAAAATTGGTATGGAAAGTCCTCAAAAAACTAAAAACAGAAATTTCACTTGACTCATTTATACTTCTCCTGACTATCTTCCTCGAAGAGTTAAATCATGACATTACAGTCATACACGCATACCCAGGTTACAGAGGTACAATTCACAATAACTAAATTATGGAAGCAACCTACATGTCCATCAACAGATGAATGAATAAAGAAAATGTAGTGTACCTACACGATGGAGTGTTGCTTATCCATAAAGAAGGATAAATTTGAGTCATCTATAGGAAAACAGATCCTGGGGCCAGAATGATAACTGAAATAAGTCAGTAACAGAAGGTTTAATATTGCGTGGTTTATCTTACCCAGTATATAATTGATTTTAAATGCAGAGAAAAGGAGAGATGCTATGTGTCCAGTGACCTGTCTCTTCTGACCAGACCCCACCATTTAACAGCAAGTCAGCTATCTTCCAAACCCCCTCCGCAGTGACTACATGCAGCTTTTGGGTGTACTGTAGATACACACCATACCAGATGGGGATCTGGGCAAGACGGGGAAAGGCAAGTAAAAGTGATCAAGATGCAATATCTATATATAACAATTCCCAAAATAAATGTCATTATTATGCACAACTCTTGTGTTCTATTGCTACAGTCTATTCTGTTCCAGTGATATATGTGTCAAGCCCTCCATCCAGGCCAATTTATCTCAATTACTGTAGATATGTAATAACTCCTGAATGCAGGTATATCCCTTCACATTAATTTATTCTTATTTATCTAAATTATTACAGCAAATTCTAGTTTCAGCTCTGCTATAGAAAGAGCAAGAAAGCAAATATACCAATCCTTATACCAAAAAAGAAAGGAAAAGAGAAATTCAGACTGCAAACTAGCAACTTCATTTGAGCCAGTCAAAGAATTTAGGTCAGTTGTAAACCACGATTGCAACATTGAGAGAAGCAGATGAATCTAGAGGCCTGAAGGCAAAGCACCTGGAAGCATAAACTGGTAGAACCACTTGAGTGGTAATTTTGATGAATTGCTGGAGGTTGACTGTAGCATAAGAGTGAGAAACTCCTGGAGCCATTGCAACTAGGAGAATTTCCACATTTTGATAGGATTTACCTTAGCAACCCCACTAGGCTCCTGGGTGGAGATTCCCGAGAGATCCCTGATGGTATTTGTGGAGGAGGGAAGGACAAATGACCGTGTAATATGCCCGACCTCCTCTACCACGCGGATCTCCTCTCTGAATATGACTGTGAGAGGCTCTCCACAGAGTAACAAAGAAGGGATGTTCTTCTCAGTCCTGCCCCATGATTCTCCCTGCCTCAGCTAAGGAGCTGGAGTGCGTAAAATCTGCAAGAAGAAATATGTATGAAGGTTACTTGTCAGATAAAAGGTGCACTAAAATGTGCTAGAAAATTACAAAACATTTCCCCTCCACCACACCTTGCTACACACAGCTTCCATGATCATAATGGTAAATTGTAGCAACAATAGCAGCAAAACTTAGTCCCTATCTGAGGAGAAGTACTTAAGAAAGCCTGGGAGTAAGAGTCATAAACAAGGACAAGAGAGAAAAATAAGGTCCCTGACACCTGTAGCAGCAGCAAACATTAGGGAAAGCTCAAATTCTAAATAGACTTATATAAATTCTAACACTAGAAGCTATTTATCTAAGTGCCCACTGCTCTAAACAAATGTGTGGCCTTCAAAAAGGATTCCAATGCAAACCAACAAGAAGGAAACAAGGCAGCCTACACAGAAAAAAAAAAAAAAAACAGATTCAGATATAATATAGGTATTAGAATAACCAAATTTTAAAATAATTACAGTAATTATGGCTAAAATATTGTTTCTAATGAAAAGGACAAAATGCAAGAGTAGTGGGATAGGGGCTGGGGATTTAGCTCAGTGGTTAGAGCACTTGCCTTGCAAGCACAATGCCCAGATTTCGATTCATAGGGAAAAAAAAAAAAAGTAATGCTGTTTCAGCAAAATATGCACAACCCTATTCATAGCAACACTATTTGTAATAGCTAGGTCTTGAAAACAACACAAATGCCCAGCAGCTAATGAATGGCTAAAGAAGATGTGTTTTTTCTACACAACAGAGTACTACTTCTTTTGAGAAACACTAAGAAATTTTATTATCAGCAGATCTGCCTTACAAAGAATGTTAAAATATCATTTTAAAGGTTAGAAACTTGGATTTACATAAATGAAAAAGGATTAGAGAAGAAATATTTTTGCTGTATTTCTTAATGTATCAAAAATATTATTTAAATGATACTGGCGAACGACTAAAATTGTTTTAAGTATAGCTGATGTACCAGGATAGGAGATACAATGAAGTGATATAAAATGTTGAAGTAAAGCTACAGAAGAAAAAGAAAGCTCCAACAATGAATAGACAACAATGCAGTCAAATAAAATAAAATAAGAACCTAATAACCCAAACTTAAAATCAGTGACACGTACACTGGTTACTATAGTAATTTTATATAGTTGTGACTTACTGCTGTATATAGGTGGCTGTTTACATTGCTCACTGTCATAAGCAAAAGGTACCATTTATTGTGGTCTGTAAGCTTGTGTAATGGCCTGTAAATTTGTGTAATTTTGGGTAGATTTCAACAAAAAATCTATAAAAAAAAATCCAGGGTAAAAAACTACTTTTTTGTAATTTTAATTACATGACATTCTGGGAAAGGCAAAACTAGTGGAAGTGTATCAAGATCGGTGGCTGTGCCAGTGTGAAGTGGTCAGGGTAGGGTTAGTAAGTAAAGCATATTAATGGGATATTTTTGACAGTGAAATTCTTCTGTGTATTACTGTAATCATAAGTGTGAGACATTAAACATTTGGCAAGACACATAAAAGTTTATGGCACAAACAATAAGCCTTAATGTAAATACGTTTAAAGAATCATTTATCTGGTTGAGAGTTCAAACTAGAGGAAGTAAAAAGTGAGTAAATAAACTTATACACCATGTATGTGAAAAACATTTGCTGAAAGTAGTGGAGAGTTAAAGGGATGTTATGGTTTGTGTCTAGATGTCCCCCCAAAGCCTCATGTGGTAAGAGATAGCTGGATCTAGAGTGTGTGATTACTACATTAATCCACTGATCGGTTTGGCATGGTTCTGCTGGGATCAAGGATGTGACGCTAAGATTAAGGGTATTAGGATTAAGGGCGGGAGTGCTGCCCACCCTAAAGACAGGTAGCCTGGATAAGATATAAAATACAGGAAGAAGCTGGTTAGTCCCCTTGCTTGCATCCCTTGCTTACCTGGCTGCCTTCTGCCTGTCTGCCAGGCCACCCTGCCTCGGACCCAGCTGACTGTGGACTGAAACCTCTATAAACTGTGAGCCAAATAAACCTTTCTTCCCCTAACTTTGGGGGTCTGGTATTTTGTCCCAGCAATCAGAGAAAAGTAACTAAGACAAGGGGTAAGTAGCTGGAATGAGAGAATGTGTAGGATGAATGAAATGTGCAGATACACTACTCCAGCAGAAAGAACAGAACAGCACCGGCGATTTCTTCACTGGTAGCAGGAGGAGCCTCTCATCCCTGCTGCTCAGGTGGCCTTCCCCGGCATCAAAGGAGTAAGGAGGCCGAAGAGGTCTGCCTTTTTCTTCTTGGTGGTGGTAAAATCCTGACTCTTCTTAGATCTCTTCTGACATTCCTACGGAAGGTCGGGGCTGTCCGTTTCTTCCAGGTGCAGAAGAAAGTCCTGGATTTCTACCTGGTCCTCACTGGTATGCTGAGTGAGGCATCTTTACTGCCAGTGGAGATGGGAAGTCCTGGCATTCCACTCTGCTGTCTCAGCTGCAATCAAAGTAGGGGGATGAGCATGTCGCTATATAACCTGGGGAGATAGAAGTCTGGGCTCTTAGCTAAACTAGCATGGTCAGGGATGGAACACATTGTGTGTGTGTGTGTGTGTGTGTGTGTGTGTGTGTGTGTGTGTGACAGGAGTAGTTATTATTGTGTGTGTGACAGGAGTAGTTATTATTGTTTTCTCTTTCTTGCTGAGGTTCTCTTTTCCTTTTCCTGCTTCTGAGAGAGGAGGTAGTGTGGGAACATCCTGGCCTTAGGTCCACAACAGACAGGATACCTTGTGGCTCTTGGAGACTGCAAGAGCATTTTGCTATCATAATATTTCCTTAATAGTTCCACATGGACCTAGAACATATGCTCCTATCCTTATACTACTTCACTGATTTCCGGCATGAGTCCAAGAACCATGGACTACAATCACTACAGAGTAACTGACAGAAATCCCACTATCATTATTTTATGAACGTTGCTGTTTTGACCTCACTGCTGGACTTTGGCATCTGTGATGATTCTGACTAGCCCCATAAAAGTTCAAAAACTCCAATTTCCTGTGTGAAAGTGGAGACTCACAATTGTAAAGCTGTGAAGAAGCCCAGTTAGATACTGCCTCTGAGCACTCCCAAAATTCTGAAAAACTCAAGAGAAGCTAACCCTGGGACTCTGTGTTTGCCATCTCTGGACTCTCCTTGCCCTCATTTTTAAGGATGTACTTTCCTCACCTGGAATAGCCTTTTCTGAGCATCTCCTGCTTGGAGCTCTCCCAGTGTACTTAAGCCAAAAACCTGAAATAGACAGGACCTGTTTAGACTCAAATTCATTCTAGAAGGGTGTCATTGGCCTTCTCTCACTCTATGAAGTATACTTCCCCTTTAACAATCTCTGCCTTTCTTATGATTTCTGTATGTCAATTCTGTATTCAGTATACAAAGGGTTTGGATATTGGATGAAATATCCACAACTCAAAAGAGGAGAGACTTATTTTGTCTCAGAGATCCAGTGAATTTAGTACATTGCTGGTCAGCTTCAAACTGATTATTTTCTTTTTTTATTTTATTTTAATGGTACATTTTAGATATACATAATGGTAACATTCATCATAGGGAATTTGTACCCGTACATGATATATCTTGCTGATTCTTCTTTCCCATTATTCTTCCCTCCCTTCAACCCCTCCTCCCACATTATTTACAAAAGCTTTGTTTCCTTTTTTTACTTCTATTTTTTTCTTGTCCCTGTTTTTCCCCCCTCCCTTGTTCCTCTTGCCATCTGAACAATTCCTTCCCTTTCTCAATACATTATTAAAACTAATCTGTTTACTATTTTAAGTGTACTAATAGTTTCTAAGCATTTGATTTCTAATTTTACATATTTGATAAAAGTCTATCAACTATTATCCAGCTATTTGCATTTTAAAAATTTATCAAAATGCAATAGTAGATTTATACAGAGGTAGTCAACTGTCTATAGGTAAATCTTATATGGTAATTAGCTATAGATCACTAAGAATGCATATGCTTTCAATTTAAATATTCTTATAAATTTTTTTTTGCTTTCAAACAATATGTTTAAACATGTTGGTTTTTTTATTTTTTTGGAAAGTTCCCATGTGAATATGTTTAAGTTTTAGGTAGATAACATTTAATTACTATACAAGCCTGATATATGATCTGGCAAAAATCTAGAAACATTTCATTCAAAAAATATTGTGAAGTATCTTAATTAGTATTTTCTAAAGAAATGATCTTAAGAAATATATGAATTCTTTTTCAATTCTTTTTTTTTTTTTTTTTTTTTTTTTTTTTTTTTTTTTTTTTTTTTTTTGTGCCAGGGATCGAACTCAGGTCCATGTGCTTGCAAGGCGAGCACTGTAACCACTGAGCTAAATCCCCAGCCCTCAATTCTTAATAGTACTTTTGAAATACATATAAAACATAGATTTTCCTATTAGTATCATAGGTTAAGTACTATGTTATTATCTAACAAAATGGACTTTTCTTTATATAATCTCTGACTCTGAGTTTTAATAGATTCGTCTTACAGCATCTATTTTACATAACAACATGATATTGAAATTATGAGTTGTATTGCATTTCTTGATGCTCTGTTAGTGATTACTTGAGTGCTCTGTTAGTGATTAGTAGAGCTGATAATGCACAGATCCACAGTTATTTTAAAATTTAATAAGACAGTAATTTACTAACACTGCTCCACAACTCCAGAAGCTACTCTATATATTATGCTCATTTTAACAGAAGGCGAGAATTTTGATTTTGAATTTAATGAGTAGGTCAGATTGTAATTCAACTC
>PVJO010018200.1:0-37300 GCA_004026905.1 Hystrix cristata | reverse complement strand
CTGTGATGCCCCCTGCCTTATTCCTGTTGCCCAGAATTGTTTTTGCTATTCTTGGTCTCTTCTGGTTCCAGATAAATTTCATGATTACCTTTTCTAATTCTGTGAAGTATGTTATTGGAATTTTGATTGGAATTGCATTAAATCTGTATAGTAATTTAGGAAGTATGGCCATTTTCACTATGTTGGTTCTTCCTACCCATGAACATGGGATATCTTTCCATTGTCTGAAATCCCTTTCAATTTCCTTTTATAGAGTACTGCAGTTTTCAATGAAAAGATCTTTTACTTGTTTTGTTAGATAGATTCCTAAGTATTTCATTTTTTTGGATGTAACTGTGAAAGGGATATCTTCTGTTATTTCTTTCTCAGTGAGTTTGTTATTGGTATATAGGAATGCTATTGACTTTTGGGTATTGACTTTGTATCCAGCTATGAAACTGAATTTAGTTATTAAATCTAGAAGGTTTTTGGTGGAATTCTTGGGGTCTTCTATGTAGAGTATAATGTCATCTGCAAATAATGATAGTTTAACTTCTTTCTTTCCTATCTTTATTCCTTTTATTTCTTAGCCTTTTCTTTTATTAGCCTGATTGCTCTGGCTAATGTTTCTAGAACTATATTGAATAATAGTGGTGATAGTGGGCATCCTTGTCTTGTTCAAGATTTTAGTGTGAAAGCTTCAAGTTTCTGACCATATAGTGTGATGTTGGCCATTGGTCTGTCATAGATGGCTTTTATCAGATTTATAGACCGTCTAGTCCTAATTTCTGTAGAGTTTTTATCTTGAATGGGTGTTGGTTTTTATCAAATGCTTTTTCTGCATCTATTGAGATGATTGTGTGATTTTTGTCTTTGATTCTGTTGATATGGTGTATTACATGTATTGATTTGCGTGTGTTGAACCATCCCTGCATCCCTGGGATGAATCTTACTTGGTCGTAGTGTATAATCTTCTTGATAATCCGTTGCATTCTGTTTGCTAGTATCTTATTGAAAATTTTTGCATATGTTCATGAGGGAAATTGGTCTGTAGTTCTCTTTTTTGGTGGGATCTTTTTCTGGTTTTAGTATCAGGGTAATACTTGCTTCCAGGAATGATTTTGGAAGTACTGCTTCCTTTTCAATTTCATTAAAGAGTTTGAGGAATAGTGGTATTAGATCATCTCTGAATTTCTTGTAGAATTCAGCTGTGAAACCGTCAGGACCTGGGCTTTTCTTTGTTGGTAGGTTTTTAATTACCTCTTCAATTTCAATGGCTGATATTGGGTTATTTAGAATATTTATCTCTCCTTGATTCAGTTTTTGTTGTTATTCTTTTTATATATTGTTAGATTGTATGTGCTAATATTTCTAAAATGATTTTATTTCTAATATTTCTAAAAGGATCTGTTTTCCTGAGAGATACTGGTCTGTCATTTTCCTTCCTGAATGTGTTTATATTACGGCCTCAGTAGGATGGTGGCAAAGTATTAATGAAGGGGAACATTCTATAATCTTATGGTTAAATTTTACCCTCTTAGGGGGCCTGAGAGTTGATCTTCACGAGTGTGTCTTACTCTACCTCCTCAATTTAGGCAACATGGTGAAGTCTTTACCCTACGAAGTAGGTCTTGGTTATGGAGAATGCTTGAGACTAATGTCAAAAGAGTAACTTTTTCTTTACCACTTGTAGCCTTGAGATGTTTCTTGGTTCTTCACTATGAAAACGTGGTAGGGCTGCTGAGTGTAAAGCTTGTGAGCATGCAGGGCTTTCTGATAGGGCTGAGGCTCCTAGCAGCTTCTCTTTCTTGTGCTAGACCACGTGCAGCTTCCAGTGATTTGCCAATATTGCTGTTTAGATGTTCCTATCAGTTCATGGTTACAGTGATCTCTGCCCCAGGTAAGCAAATCTCAGTGACTCTCTGGATTAGACCATTTCTTAGATTTTGGGTTGGCTGCTTACCCTACAACCTCAGTCCCCTGGAGGGTCCATCAACAACCGTTCACTTTTATATTTGCACATTTTCCCCCAATCATTGTAAGACTGTAACTTTCAAATTTTTATATGTAGGGCTGGAATTTAAAGTTCCAACTTTTTTCTTTGCATTTGGATATGCTATTGTACTGGCACAATTTGTTGAAAACACTATTCTTTCCCCATTAAGTCTTTTGGCACTCTTGTCATAAAACATTTAACAGAAATATGAGGGTTTATTTTGGGACTGTCGATTCTGTGCCATTCATCTATATGTCTACCCTTATGCTAGTACTACACTCTCTTGATTATAATGGCTTTGTAGTAAGTTTTGAAAAAGTGTGAGGTCTCCAATTCCATCCTTCTTTTTCATGATGGGCTGTTCTGGCTCAGTTGCCTTTCCATATGAATTTTAGGACAGCTTGTCAATTTCTCCAAAGAAGCCTGAAGGGATTTTGAAATGATTCTCATCAAATCTGTAGCTCAATTTAAGGATTCTGGCTATTATTAACAGTATAAGTCTTCTGACTCTTTCTATTTACTCAGGCTTTCTTTGGTTTCTTTCAATGGTATTTTAGAGCTTTCAAATGCAAATATTATGCTTCTTTTTAAAGTTTATTCCTAAACATTTTATTATTTTAAAGCTATTAAACATGAAATTGTTTTCTTATTTTTATTTTTGGATTGTTCGTTGCTAGTGTATAAGAATAAAGGTGAATTTTATATATTGATCAGATGTCCTACAATCTTGCAGAACTTATTTATTAGTTCTATCTTCTTTTTCAGATTTCTTATAATTTTGTGGTGTTTCTTTTAGGGGAGTCAGTTAAGGCATTTCTATGATATAGGAAAACTGGATTTTAAAATGACCACGAGATTTAGCAATTTGATCCATTGTTATACCAAGAAAGTTCACTCAAGTTAGTGATTATAAGATAAACGGTAACTCAGTCTTGCTGTGAAGTGAGAATTTGTTACTGGCCTGAGGTGAGGTGCTGAGACAAGGGGCCAGTGAAAAGAAAGAGTTTGACCTGAGGAACAAAATAAAGGAGATGGCTGAGGAAGAAAGTGTCCTGGGAGTCCGAAGGGAGTGTGCTAACTGTAGGCACTGGGTTTTTTTTTTGTTGTTGTTTTTGGTTTTTTTTTTTTTTTTTGTGGTGCCGGGGATCGAACTCATAGGCACTGGTTTTGAGATACTTTAACATTCACCTTGTCTTGGGGTTTGGGAAAGGAGTTAAGGTTATAGATTTAAATGAGCATGTGGAATAGAATATACATTAAAACTGTTGACAAAGAGCCCTAAACTAATTTCAGGTCTTGATTTCAGTTTCTCCAAGACACAGGTGTGTAAATGATCTTCTGAGAGCAGTTTCGAAGAGCAAGGTGAATTTTGGAATAATTATTTGGAAAACATTTTGGAATATGGGAATTACAGTAAGTCTTTCTACAGAAACCCTTTTTCATGAAAATTCTATGAAGTCCTTTTTATACAATGAACTTTATTTAAAAGAAAATTCTCTAAAGTCTTTTTTAATAGAATTTTGTGTATTATCGAGGCAACTAAAATAGGACCAGAATAAAGGCAGATGTATAAAAGATCCCTCATTTGTTCCCAACTTCTGGATAGTTTGTCAAGAAAGCCTAAGGAAAATTTTAATTAAGCATTATGTGAGCTATCCTGTGTCCAAAGCCTAGTTGATTTTGTGCCCACTCACCCCTACCCACTTTCTGAACTTTTTATTTTCTCTGACATGAATCAGAGAGAAAACGGTTTCTTGTCAAACCTCTAATGGGGATGATATACCTGCTATGTACGTACTTGATAGGATGATCCCATTCCTGCCTTGGGGCTTAGAAAGAAGTCTTGGGATATATTCTCTGACTTAAAAATGATATCTCAGCTTTCACATGAAAACCTGAACTATCTTCCTTAACATCTATTCTAACAAAAACCAAAGCCTGGGCAAGTATGTTTTCTTTTTTCAGAATTGTGCTTTTGCACATAGAGGTGTTAAGAACCAAGTGTTTATGTCTCCCATAAACTCACATGTTGAAGTCCTAACCCCCAATGTGATGGTATTTGGAGCTGGGGTCTTTGAGAGCTAGTTAGAGTTAGATGAGGTCATGAAGTTGAGGCCCTTATAAGGAGAGACATTAGAGAGCACACTCTTTCTCTTCTTCCCCGCACACATGCCCACAGTGGAGTCACGTGAGCACACGGCATGGTGGCAGCTGCCTGCTGAGGCAACAGGCCTCAGAATGAAACCCACTTGCCCACCACCTTGATCTTGGACTTCTTGTTCTTCATAACCATGAGAAATAAGCTTTCCCATGCACGGTGTTTTGTATGTTATCCTGAAGTGAGACAGAGGTAATATTTCTAATACCAACTAGAAATTAATCGTTGAAACAAAACTAGGAGGTGTTAGTTATTTCTAATTTGCTAAGAAAATAAAGCGTAGTATCACACAGGTAGGAAGGGATGGCAGATATGATCATTACTGCCCTCCACTTCAAAAGAAGTAAAGCAATTTATTCTCTCACCAGCAATCCATACACTTACCAACCTTGATAACTAACCCTCAAACCTTTTTCAGTCTTGGTCTCATTGCTTCCTTTTTCAAGATAATGGTTAAAAATAGTGACAGCTTCTGAACATGCTACAGATATTGGCTTTCTTGCTTCAATATTGATATATACGCATCTACATTCATTTTTTAACGACTATGCTTATATTATTTTGGCATACACACACACACATATACTCACAATGTTTCTAATACATACCATATTTATTGAACAAACTTCCATGTCCCCAGGAAGCGCATTTAGGTTGCATGAAGTCCTTTGCTATTAAAATAGCACAGTAACAAAACTAATAATAAATAGGGTGCAGCAGTCAACTAATATACTTATTTTTGTAGCCATGTGTAAATCAGTTGGTAAGGATATATTCCCCAAAGAAGAATTGATGGTTCAGATGTTGTACCAGCTTTGTATCTTCCTGGCACTGTGTCCCCTACTAAAATTCTTTTTCATGTTTCTTCTAGCTTTGCTGTGATTTCAATTTTTCACATTTACTTCTTAGATCAATCTGGAGTTTATTCTGGCATAATGAATAAGGAAAAATCTGACTGTAAGTTTTTTGCTAACACTATTGAAGAATCCATTTTCTACATTAATTTGAAATGCTACTTTTATTGTATGCAAAATCCTCACGCAAATGGTCTCCCTCTCTTCTTACTATTTCATTAATCTGTTTGCATATCAACATACTAATTTCAAACTATTCCATATCCTCGAAGCAGAGTCTTAAAATGCAAAGACTCTGAAATGAGAGTGCCGGAATTACAATCCTAATGCTCTCCCTTCCTTAGTGTGTGATGTCAGACTAGTACAGCTACTTGCTTCCTTCCCTAAATCCAAATCTTGAGAAGCACAGAAGAGAGAACAGAGTCGAAGGATCTTAGAACCATACTTAGAAAGTAATGAAAGCCCTTTGAGGATTCTTGGTCAAATGGATGGGTGCTGAGTACTGGTAGAGATATGTTTTGGTCACTTGGAAAGGGAAAACATCATGAGCAACATTTTGGAGAGAGCTTCAAGGAGGAAAATTCTGGTTTTATTGCCCCTGTTGTCCTAGAGCTGCTGAACACAGAGGTGGGATTAAGGGAACTGAAATTGGCTTACAGTATCCCTGATACACTGTAAATTTGGGGTGAAAGTCACTTTCTGGGTGAGGAACAAGATATTCAGGGGTCCACAAAGTAAGGGTCACAAAGCATAAAACGAGTAAAGCTACAACTGAAGGAACATAGATTACTAAGGGGGTCAGGGTCCCCTTTTCGTAATGGCTTTCCAGTGAGGGCTGATAGTGAGGAATATCAGCCGGAGGCAGTGGGATAGCGTCATGGTGTTTGAGGCTGCCTTGGAAAGGGAACCTACACTAATATGGGTGAAATTCCAAGGCCACACAGCTAGCAGTGGCCAAAGCAGTGTTTGAACATTGTCTCTTTGTTCAAAAAACGAAACCCTGAGTTCTTCTCATTACATAATTTTACTCCATTAGGGAGGATTTTTCAATTAGGATAATAACAATTTCCTGTTACCAGTCAATATAACACTTCTGGAACCTAAAGAAGTTTTTTTTTTTTTTTTTTTTGGTGGGGGCAGTAATAATGATTATAATAATAATTACAATAAAAAAATCAAAAATAAAAGAAAAGGAGATGTTTACCTGTTTGACATTTTGGATAAATGTACTTTTCTGAAAGTGAGTTGAAAGTTTGTAACACACTTAGAGACTTCCTGGGGTGTGTGTGTGTGTGTGTGTGTGTGTGTGTGTGCGCGCGTATGTGTGTGGTGGAAGTGTGGTAGGCTACACTAATGGAAAATGTCCCTGCAACATAGCTAGCTAACTTATATTGTAGAGTGTGTTAAGTATTCTTCAATTAAAATCACTTTGTTTGAAAGCATGAGAAATCAACTCAGGTTAGTTTAATTTAAAAAAGATAATTTTTTAGAAAAATTAATGGTATTTTATGAATTTAAGGCATGATTTAAACAATTAGTTAAAAGAAGCTTGGGATCCTTAAAAGCAAGGGTCCAAAAACTTCCCATTTAGGTTCCACCAATAACACAAGTTAACTTCAAGTTCCCAATGTTTGTATTCCTCGGGTTTAAGAAAACGTCAGGTGTCTGTAGTTGGATTCTGTGGGAGAAGAGACCTGTGTCATGGGGTCATTTCTACCCTTGACCTTCTGCTGTCAGAGGCTCACTGTGGCCATAGTGGCCAGAGCTATTAGAGATGATCTAGTTGAAGTCCATCTTTCAGACGACAAAACATGAGGACGGTGAAGCAGCACAATCAGGAGCAGGGGTAAGGTTATGGAGTGTCAATGAAGAAGCTCCAAGCAGTATTTCTGCTTCTGTCCCTTTCCTCCATTTCCCTTGATGTCATCTTTGTCTTGGCTCTGATTACCTGAGAGCTGCCACATTAGAAGAGACTTCTAAGTGACCACCAGGATCTCCTCACCTTGACTGATCCTGAACTCAGCATTGGAGGCCTTCCCCAAACAGTTTTGATAATGCTGTTCTCGTCACTGAATTCAAAATCTCCAGTGGTTATCCACTGTCTGTAGGGCAGAGTCCTCATTAGGAAAACTCTGATTTGTACCTGTTGCCCAGGACGTGTTCATAAGCAATTAGAGATTCTTGGAACCTCGTTTCTCTTCATGTAAAATTAAGGGATCAGTTGAACCTGACTTCCAACCAATGGTAAAGATTTCAAGGCTCGAATGGCCTTCCAAACTCCATCTTTTCTAACTTCTCGATACAAATCTACCTTTATTTTTCACATAGTCATACATTTTTGCCATTAGAAGTATATTCCAATATCATTTCAGAAAGTATAATGTTCAATATTTAAGAGCCCAGGAGCAAATACAACTTTCTTCCTCTCCTCACATGAAGCTATCAGCTCAGTTTTCCTCATTCCATAAATTGTCACTGATTTGTTAATTTGATGAAAACATTTATATACAAATACTACACTAGCGTAACATCTACAATGAGAAGTTTATTTAGCTGTGGATATTATCTTAGAATAAAGTACTCTGAACTGAGTATGCACAAATGAATAAGACATAAGAATGTAATAGAAAAGCACTTACGCTAGAGGAGTTTGATTATATATGCCCCTAGAGGTAAAATTATATTAGAATTACCACCTCTCTATCCTGTTTTATTTCAAAGACTTTTCATATAATGCTTTGCTTTTATATTGGGAATTTATCACTAAACTTAACTCTTTTATAATCTTAATTACTTTATTACTTCTTTTCAAGAAAAGATTTGAAATACTAGCATATAACCAATCATTACACAGCTTTACAAAATTCCAAACTGAGATTCTGGAACAGCGTCATCTCAGATAGCTATTTTCTATATAGTTGCTTTTTCTAACATTACCATTTTTATTCACCTTGCCGTTTCAAAGGAAATTTTTCCAGAAAGATGACATCCTCATCACAGGGTAACAAACACATCATTTTCTTTATGAGTTAAGATCATCACTAAACTTTCCCCTTTTTTTCAAAATCATTTACTGAGTAGACCCTGAAGAAAGTTGACTACACAGACTCTGTATAGGACAGGAGGGGTGTCATTTTCATTTACTTCTAAATAATTAGAAATTTCAATTTTGACGTTACCTTTATCATTGAATTATTTAGAAGTGACTTAAAAATCTAGATACATGGTTCAATTTTTTTTTTGATTTTGAATTTTAATATACTGTGGTCAGTTGCGTGTGTGTGCGTGTGTGTGTGCACGTGCATGAATGTATGTGTGTTTATAACTTCCTTTATGGCTTTCTGTAGGACTAATAGTTTGCAGATATTACCTGGATAAATGAGCAACCTATGTATTCTTTGTCGGAGGTAAGTTCTATGTATATCTATTAGCATATGCTTGCTAACTGCATTATTTAAATACTCTTTTTTTATTCATTGTATATCCTAGTGGCAACTTCAACAGATGATCATGGTAAATTTGCACATTTTCTTCTGTGATTTCACCAGTTTTTTTAGGTCTTTCAAAATTAGGTTATTGACGTTTAAATTCATGATCATTACATTTTTCTCATGAATTATGTAACAGTGTGAAATGTCTTTTTTGATACTTTAATGTTTCTGACTTTCACTTCTATTTTATCTGATATTAATGATGCTGGTACCAACTCTGTCAGTATCTCCTAGATGAAGGTCTTTAAATTTTGAGCCATGACAGTTTTTGGTTCTGCAGTAATCAGCTGGAGTCTTAAACATCCAACTTGATATTTTGTCTTGAATGAGAAAATGCATTGTGCTTTCAGTCTACTGTCTTTTTTCTCCTGCTCTTGTTCCCCCTTCTTGGGCTTTTCATGGATTAATGGTCTGAAAACTAACATTCTGTCTTTATTTTTCTGGTGCTTACAGCAGATCTTTGTCTTAAGAGGATGAATTTATATTTGTCTCCTTTTCACTACATTTGGAATGCTTTTAGTTTTGCAAATTCTTCATCAGCATCCCCACCTCCACTCTACTCAGCCCATGTGGACATAATCTGTAATTCTATCACCAGACTGTTTTTGTAAAGATAATTTTATAGCGATAATTCATAGAAAAACAATTTCCCGTGCTGCCTTCGTTGTGGTTTGGTTCTTTGTGGTTAGGTACATCATGCTCTGATGTGGATCCACCAGGACTTTGACTTTTCTGACTTGCTGTGAGACTCGGTGGATTTTCCATTCTGCCCCGTCCAGATGGCTGTTTTCTTGTGGGTTTTCTTTGCTACCCCATTAGCTTGTTTGAGCTGAGGGAGGGAGCAAGAGACACTTTCTAATCATAGCCCACGAAGAGCCAAGTCCCTATATGATGGATTGGGCTGTGCAGCACACAAAGTTCTTAGTCTATGAGGAGAAAGTAGAAACTGCGTTGGATTTTGGGTCATCTCCTAGCGGAGAAGCTGAGTGTGTACAGGGTGTATGTCAGTCCTTGGGAAGGAGAAAAGCGGACGGGGCAGGGAGCCAGAACGGCCGTCCTCTTCTCCCTTTGTGCACATAGCCAGGGTCTACCTCTTGCTTTCCGCATGCACAAGAAGGTGCTGCACCGTGACCAAGTGCTTTCTGCGCAGGCAGCACAACAAGACCCCTGTGGCAGGCCCAGACCAAGCCTGCGTTTGTACTCCTCCACCCTTCGGGGCTGGATACTGCTGCTAAGGTTCAGGGAATGCGAAGGTTCCTGGCATGCGAAGGGTGGTAGTTACCTGAAAGACTGCATGCAGAGCAGCTTCCCGCTAACCAAAAACAATCACCCTGAGCTAGCACATGGGGAGGAAATGAGCTTCTTTAGTATTTGCCAAAGTGAGACAGGAACAAAGCGTAAATTTGCTTTAGGTTTCAGGCGGATGTGCCACACTGAGCTAAGGAAGGTTACTTCCATTCCTAACTTGGCAAGAAGCTTTGCTGTTATTGTTTTAAGCGGAGAAGAATGTTACATTTTATTAAAAATTTGACATCTTTCAAGTATATCACATAGATCTTCCAATTAAATCTCAGTGTAATAAATTACAGTTATTCCAGTAATCAAGTCCTTAGACTATATTATATTTAAATAAGATCATGATATAGTATTGAATGCAATGTTGGATTTTAAAGTTTATAATTTTTGTAAATACATTCAAATATTTTATTGGGTTATAGCTGTCTTTTTTATCCTACCTTTGTCCATTTTTGACATGGAGTATATGCTAAATCAGCTTCCTCTTTGGTCTTAAATAATTTATATGTCATGAATCAGGGAGGCTCAGTTTTCGAAGGATATAGTTTTTACTATGATATGATTCTAATGTCTTTACTGTTATTGACATATTCATGATCTCCATATCTTGTTGAATCACTCTTGGTAATTTCTACTTTCTCATTAATTAATTAATTAATTAATTTTTTTTAAGATTGTAAGGTTTGTGTTATGTCCCTTCTTTTTATTAAGAATATTTTTTCATATAAACAGTTATAGCCCTTTTAAAATGCTTGTTGTGCACTCTGCTTTTTGATTGAAGTTTTTAAGGGTTTATTTATGGACAGAGAATGTGAGTTTTGATTTAATAATTGTCCCTGTTTTCTAATTTATGTTTTATTTTTATTAATTCTCTCCTTGGTCTTGTTTTTTTCTAATACTGTATTTTGAGTGCTGTTCATTTACTTTATTTAGAAGACATTTGAGGGTATGAGGTTTCCTATATTCCACAAATATTGACTTACAGTATTTTATTCCAATATTTAAAAATTATTTTACTAATTCATAAAATTCTTCATGAAAAATCTTCTGTAAGGTCTGACATATTGTGTACCTTCTATGAATCACTTCCAAGCAGTATCTTTCCATTTCTCCGTGGATTTTGGAGGTGCATTGGACTGTACCCTACTTCTCATCAACTATACCGTGTAAATGAGTCAGAAACAGCCAACATCACATTCCTCTACAGCACGCTTGGTATTCTTGAGGTACAAATGCAATCACATAAGTCATTTTTACAATGTTTGTTCAACTATAAGAAAGGAGGCTAATTTTTTAAGGTAACCTATTTCTTTTGCATTATTAATTAGGAAAATGTACAAATCACACTATATTTTTATTCAAACATTTGAATTCTAAAATTACCAAAATATGAGAGCTTTAAGCAATAAAAATTGTTATACTCCATTTTAAATGTGTAATTGGTCATATGTATAAAATGAAGTATCTTACTAATTTGATATGGCAATTTATGTTTCATTATCTTTATCTATGTAATTAGTCTTGGCTAGAAATTTAATATGACTATTAAAAACCTTTAATGATTTATCTAGGTATTTTATTTTATTTTGGTGCTGGGGATTGAAATTAGGTCCTTATGCATGCTAAATAGACTCTCTACTCCTAAGCTTTACCCCCAGTACAGATGCAGGGATTTAAAGCTACAGTTTCTTTTGTCTTCTTTAATCATTTCATTTATTAAAACTAAAGTTGCTAGGTTTCCCCTCTGCTCTACATTGTCCCAGTTTACAATTTGGATTTCAGCAACAGTAAGTATATTCTTTGTGACATTTGGCAAATATATTAATCTCTGTGCTTCAGTTTCTTCAAATATAAAGTGGATATAATCATAACTATCTCCTAGGATTTTTCCGAGAGTTAAAGTTCATAATGTAAAGAACTTAGACTAGTCCTGGGGATAGTGGTAGTGATGTGTATGTTAGGTATTTTTTTTTTTTTTTTTGTGTGTGTGGTGCCGGGGATCGAACTCAGGCCCTTGTACTTGCAAGGCAAGCACTCTAATCACTGAGCTAAATCCCCAGCCCCTGTTAGGTATTTTTAATACAAGTTAGCAGCAATCATAGATGGCTCCATTGAAAACTATTGCTAATTTTCTTCTCATTATTATGGTGTCCTTTCTGTATGAGGGATGTTATATATAAATTATCATCAACTTGTCCCAAATCCAGTGATATAGGAAATATTACTGTCCACATGAAAAGCTAAGAAAAGTGAAATAATGGTTCAAATTCACAAGGTAGTGATAGAACTGGGGTTTGAACTCTCATTTGTCTGTCACTAATATTCATTTTTTTTTCCAGCCACAACTCTTCATAAAATCTATCCCCCATAATCTCTTCCTGCCATTGCTAAAGCAGAACTTCATTTTTTGGTACACTGAGAGGACTGCCCTTACAGCAATAGTGTGGTACCTTTGTTCTGGGGTTGAACTGTATGTATCTACTGACATTAATGATCTGCTGCAGCTCATTCTCTGATTATCCCATATCATTTGTCAATCAATATCCAAACTTTGCATTTTTCTCTAGGCCATTCCTCCCAGTTTCAAACAGGTATTTAAGGTTTCCTGTTTCAGTTTTTTGAGCAGGCAGTTGGCATGAAGGTGCTGTGCAACATAAAATACTCACTAATGAATATTGCATAGAATCCCTGGAGTTCCAGTTGCAATAGGGGGAAAATGGCTATTTTTCAACCTGGGACAAGAGGAAGAATTGCTTGATGAGTGCTTCCTCGCTCTGAAAGTCACTGAGGTTTTGTTCGTGTCCATCAAAGACCTCTGTTGAGCCTCAGTCTGCAAGCCCCCACTCAGGCCTTCTCTGTCACTCCACTCTAGTATGCTCACGACCCACTTCTCTCACCTCTCAGTGTAGCCTTGAACCACAAAGTCATTGTCTGTTAGTTAGTCCTGAATGTTTTCAGTATTTGCTCAGTCTCTCCAACAGTAACTTCCACATTTTTTCTTTTACATCTGTATCCCCCATATCCACTGCTGAGTGGGGAACATGTAGCAGCCATGTGTCTTTGTGTTACTGAGGAAAGTTGGATCCTGTTTTCTTAATCCTCCCAAATTGTAATAAAATATACATTCATTGATCATTTTAACTATTCTTAACTGTGGAGTTCAGTGGTATTAAGTGTATTCACATTGTTGTGCAACCATCACCATTGTCTACTTCTAGGCTTTTTCATCAATTCAAACTGAAACTCGGTCTACTAAATCCCCATTACCCTTCTCTCAGACTGTGAGAACCACCATTCTGCTGTCTCTATAAGTTTGACTACACTAGGTATCTCAAATAAATGGCATCATCCAGTTTTTGTCCTTTTGTGTCTGATTTATTTCACTCATTTTAATATCCTCATCTATGTCGTAGCATGTGTCAGAATTTCATTCCTTTTCAAGGCTGAATTATACACACACATGCATATGCTTATTTATTTGTCAGTGGACATTGGGGTTGTTTTTATTTGTTTGTGTTGTAAATAATGGTGCTATGAACATGGTGTACACATTTCTGCTTATTTTGTGCTTGCCATTCCTTGGATATATACCCAAAAGTGGAATTGCTGAACGTTATGGCAATTCTATGTTTAATTTCTTTGAGGAACTGCTCGGTAGTTCTCTACAACTATTGCACCATTTTATATTCTCACCAACCCAAGAATGTAGAAGAAAGACAACTAGTGCAAAGCTAAGTTATTTGAGTATTTACCTAGATTCTATCTGCCTTAGAACAATCTAAAGGGAATTTAGGTGTCTGTGTACCAAACTCATGCTGGGCAGTCCCTCCTCTCTCCTGCAGAGCTCTAAGTATGCACCACTTAATGACTTCTAAGACCAATTCTTCCTTTTATGTCTTTAATATTTGTGCATTTTAGTTTCCTCTTATTCTAAAGGAAGCTTCCAAACTTCCCATCTCACAGTATTTAAGAGGACAAATAATAAACCATTTTACAAAGCAAATATGTAGTCCAAGTACTTTACAGATATTTTTCAGGAGAATGTTGAAATTAAGGATATTTATTTTAGAAATCATGTAAGAAATGCTTGTTGAGAAATTAATACAATATGCTATGGAAATAAAAGTGGTAATTAGCTAATAAGTAATGCATGTCTGAAACTTAAAAAAAAAGCAAATTATTGAAAAAAATGAACGTACTACCTCCCACTCACATCCTCTTCTTTCCCCTTTTATTCTATTAAGCCCCTTGTCAGGGGCTCTAACCTCCTATGCAGTAAATAATTAGTGAAGAGTTAGGCTTAGAGAGAGATCACTGAAGCATCATTTTAGTAAATATTCCAGCTTTTTCAGTAGGTAGGTACTGTGGACCTGGAATAGTGATTATACTTTTCCTTCCTACTACAGTTTGGATGTGGAATGCCCCCAAAGGTCTATGTGTTAATGGCTCAATCCCTACAGTGGGAAGTGGTGGAATCATCAAGAGCAAGAGCCTACCGAGCGGCCGTTAGATCTTCGGTGTTGTGCCCCCAAAGGTGATTGTGGGAACTCAGCTCCTTCTTGTTCTCTTTTGCTTCCTGGCAAAGAGGAGAATGGTTTTGCTTTGCCATGTACTTCTTCCATGATGTGCTGCCTTGTTTCAGGTCCAAAAGCAATGAAGCCAACTGACCACAGACTGGAACTTCCAAAATGGAGACAAAATAACCCTTTTCTCTTCATGAGTTGATCTCAGATGCTCGGAGTGCTGATGGAGAGCTGACCAACACACTGCCTAATACAGGACATTTGATTTTTAGAACCGCATAGAGAGCAGAGTTGGGGCGAGAACTTCATTGTGATTCCACGTAACCCATCATTGTGCAGATGACAAAAATGAAGCCAGGTGAGGTGTTAATTTCTTTTTTCTCATTTAAATTTCAAAGTTAGAAATCGGAAAATGCAATGTAAAGCTGCGTGAAAAGGTAGAGGTGTACACATTAATCCCAGACTCAGGGAGCGAGCCAACAGTCAACATTTGTAAGTACACACGCTTTCAGATGGCCACTTGGGTCCTGCAGAATTTACGGCACAACTTAAGATCACTCCAAATCCAGTATCATTTCAACCAACACATGGGGTTAAGGGCAAGAGAACCTGGCTTAGCATTTCGCTCATCTTCTTTCTTAACAAACTTCCTTCTAACTCCAGATAAAGGCACACATTATTAGGAAATCCTCCTCCTAGATATGTCTCTTTCCTTCTGCAGGGAAGCTAGAGACTGTTGGCAGCCCTAGATTGTGCATGCTCAACAAAAGCCACAGACTTCCATCGTTCTTCTGTCTTCAATTAATTGTTTTCTCTCATTTTTCATTGCCTGAATTTTAGTGTCCGTGATAAGCACTCTGGGGCAATGTTACACACTACTGGCATCCCTGCACTGATGGTAGGCTGGGCTCTGTGAGTGAAGATATCTGCTTTCGGCCAACGAGGAGGGCAGGATTTGCTTGGCTCTGCCAGACCTGCAGACTGCGGTGCGTGTAAACTTCCATGGAGCTGGCTCGAGTACCCAGTTTTCACCTCCATTTTATTTACAATACTGGCTTTCTTCAACAAGGTTTCTGTCCAGCATACTTTGATGGTCTATGTGATCAGTTGTAAAACAGGATTTAAAAATCTGAACTAGAAAAGTACGGTTTGCTTTTTTATTTTATAAGAGTCAACTGGCCTTTAATCACTAAAGAACACAGCCAACAAAATGTATTGTGGTAGAATTATGAAAAAATTTTAAATTCTTTTATACACGTTAAAATGTTCTACAGTGAAAATACATTATATCCATGAGTTAGAAATAATGTTGTAAAGTATCTCTTTAGGTGCAGTGGGAATTGCTAGGTGCGGTGAGTTTGAATCTTTATCAGTCTCGCACCTCTACAAAGAAGTCAACACTGACTTCGAAGTCCTTGGCTGCTTTGAGGTTTTATTACTGTATGAAAAATCTATACTCATCATTGCTAGAGTGGATTTAGAAAAAGAAGTAAAGAGAAAAACAATGACAAAAATAGAGTTTTTTAAAAAATTTTTTATTTTTTAACCAAGAACATGTATTGGTACATTGTACATATATTGATCACATTTATCACGTTTGTTCTGTACCTGTACATAGTGTCTCTTGGTTCTCCCCCCTCTTCCCCTCCCCTCCCTTCTGTTCCCTCCATCCCTATTTACAGCAGGTTTATTCACAGTTCTCCATGATTTCTTTCCCCTTTCTTTCTGTTTTTTCCCTTCCTGCTTTTCCCCCTTCCCCCTTTCTAGTACTCCTCTTCTTTATATATTATCTTCCTTTTATATAATATCTGTTACACTACTTTGTCCTTATTTACAGTTATCGTTTCTCATATCAGAGAAACAATTCGATGTGTGCTCATGAGTGTCTGATTTATTTCACTTAATAGTATATTCTCAAGGAATATACCATTTACATACAAATGACTCTAGTTTATCCTTCTTTATGGCAGTGCAGTACTCCATTGTGTAGAAAAACCACATCTTCTTTAGCCATTCATTGGTCATTGGGCATTTGGGTTGTTTCCAAGACCTAGCTATTACAAACTGCGCTGCTATAAACATGGTTGTGCATATATCTCTGTGGT
Organism: Hystrix cristata; assembly: GCA_004026905.1. Taxonomy (NCBI): domain Eukaryota; kingdom Metazoa; phylum Chordata; class Mammalia; order Rodentia; family Hystricidae; genus Hystrix; species Hystrix cristata. The sequence goes on along the minus strand of PVJO010018200.1, from coordinate 20,898 downwards.
ATGATGATTTTAACTCTTCTGGAAAGATCCCCAGTAGGGGAATAGCTGGATCAAATGGAACCTCTAGTTGTAGTTTTTTGAGGAATCTCCATATTGGTACCCACAGTGGCTGGACCAGTCTACATTCCCACCAACAGTGGAGGAGGGCTCCTTTCTCCCCACAGGCCCTCCAGCATTTGTTGTTGGTTGATTTTTCCATAGATGCAATTCTTTCTGGAGTGAGATGGAATCTTAATGTTGTTTTGATTTGCATCTCTCGAAAGACTAGTGATGTCGAACACTTTTTCATGTATTTATTTGCCATTTTTATTTCTTCATTTGAGAAATGTTTACTCATTTCAGTTGCCCATTTTGTAAATGGGAAGGGGATGAAGAGTTGGAGGGAGCAAAGAGAGAGGGGTATGGATAAGGAATAAAAACTGAGAAGAATTAAGATGTGTTATGCACATGTATCACTCCCCACAATAAACGTAATCATTATGTACTGCAGACATAAACTAATAAAAAGAGAAGTGGATTTCTAGGGCCTGGGAGATGAATTCCATACCATTTTATCACCTAAACCCAGGTTTAGAGCTAGAACTCGATGGAAGCTTGATCTGAGAGGCTGAAGGAGAATTCAGGAGCCCTACAGGACGGGAGCGGACAGCATTCATACTTCGTCTTTCTGTTTCTTCGGTATTTTGTTCTGTGTGACTAAGCAAAATGCTCTTTGTTCTCTGTTCCAGAGTCAGAGACATCTGTGCCACGCGGCGTACAGATTTATAACTCTGGCCAAAGGTTTCAACAGATACAGATTTTTTCAATCCAAAGTCCATCTGTGTGTGTTTTCAGAAATCAAAACAGTACATTTCTGTCTGCTTCTTTCTTACTCCAGGAGCCTGGGGAATGGTGGCAGTCCCGAAGGACTTCTTACAGCTCTGGTGATAATGACTGGTTGAAATAGTGCTGCCTTGGGGACACACATGGGCTTTACTTATCGCTGCCTTTTCAAATTGAGATAGTGTCAGCCTGGAGACAGGCAGCCCAGAAACAAAGAAACTATGTCTGTTATGATATTTCCTAAGTTGATATAAGTGGAAATATCATAATCTAAAGATTTGATGGAAACACACTTCTTGTTCAGACAATCCATTATAATGTTGCAATGGGAGGATCTACTTAGAGAAAGTGTGAGTTAAAAACAAAGAGGGCAAGTGGTAGGATTAGGTTTAGTGATCTGGAATATGCAAAGAACATCATACAATTTCTTATTTAATACCCAGGATCCAGGTAGCCAGGACCTGAGATGTAAAGCAGAATCTTCAATGGCTCAGTTACCCTGCCTCTCCCACCCTCACTCCGCCCACAGAGAAGCAACAGGTGAGAGGCATACATTCTCCCAACCCTACAGGTATCACCGAGCAAGTGGTTTCTTTAGCATCTCACACAAATATAGCTGGAATAACAGACAAATCTTACTAGGGTGCCCAGAAGGTGAAATGTGGTTCAGATGCCTGAAGTGTAGTAAACAACACTACTTGGAACAAATTTCACTCATAGCCAATATAACAATACTAAAACCATGCTAGCAAGCAAATTTGTGTAAGAAATCCATTTCGAGTCCAGCCCCCAAACCAGTGAAACTCAGTAGTAGAGTACAATGTGATACACCACAGGGTTTTGAGGCAGAGTCCTGGGGTTACCTGATCTGGGAAGGTGCCAGCTGACCTGAGAAACACCTGAAAACAAAGCCCTACTCACCAGAGATGGAAAAGTGTGCCTTCTTATATTTTGATAAGAAATCCTTGAAAGCGAAAGCGACACCATTGACAATAGGTCTCAGTTCTGTTTCAGTTCTTGAGAACTTCACCATCTGGTGGGAAAGCAGATAAAAAGTAACAACCTTAGAAAAACAAATCAACCAACAACAACAACAACAACAACAACAAAACTTAGGTGCTATCTAAGAGTATGTCAGGGCACTCTCAGAACTCTCCATCCAGACAGAACACAAGGGTCAGGGTGGGCTGCTGCTGCCTCTAGCCCGGAGCACAGTTGATACATCTTGTTTTGAACATGATAGTTGCTTTCCAAAGAAATCCAGCTCTTCCCAGAACCGCTCCATGGGACATTTCTCTTTTCATAAGCACTCTACGTGACCATTTGCTTCCTCAGTGAATGGAAGAAAAATTAAGAAAGGGCTAATGCTTGATGTCATTGTTTTATTTTTTTTTTTAAAATGTACACACTTATGGGGTACAGTGTGGTAAGTCAGTAATGATAGCAGAGTGGAAGTCATTTTCATTTTCTTAAATGTTACTTTGTGTTGGGAAAGTTCAAAGTCTTCTAGTTCCTTATAAAATATGTAAGAAATCGTTATCATCTATTGAGTGTCACTGTTTTTAAGTGATCTCAATACCTCGTCTGCTGAATTAATAGTCCTCCCTACATGTTCTTTCTTAACAAGCTAGTTCTTTCTTGTCATCCAAACCATGTGTCTCTTTGTCTTCACATGATTCTGTAATAGATCTCTTTCTAACCACCCGCACTGTTTAAATTCTTGAAACATTATTTCTTCTGGGGGAGAACAGCATAATGGCTTTTGACACAGATTTTTTCTTTTTGGTTTACTTCACCTGATTTTTGTTGTTTTCCTTCCCTGCCTTCTACACCCTTCAAGGTCTCCTGAGGAGTCAGCGCCCAAGCAGTACTGACCATTACTTTCAGTACGTGATCCCATTTTATAATGAAAACCTAGTCGACTTCCTACAGTCACCTGGGTTGAGTGAGATTAAAATTGGAGAATGGCCTCTATCTGGGACTGCACAGGGAGTGTAAGGCCCTAAAAGTGAATGTCATCTTCTAATGCCCTGACAAAGCTGTCTCTGTTCCATGGCTTAGGATGGTTCTTATTCATCTTGGCCAGTTTGACTCATGACAAAATGAGGCTGAATACTGGAAACCTCTTTTCCTTTCATCTTTTCTCATTGGCAGTGTTCATGTGATTATAACTCCTCTCAACAGCAGATGCTGAAAGGAATTGGGAATTGCAAAGATGGGACCCCTGATGCACAGGCTGGGGTTTCCCAAGGGTGTCCTCCATATTCTTCCATATACTACAATATCCAACACCCCCTTATAGGGGGATGATTTTGTTGAGTAAGGGCCATGCTTAAGTATTTTTAGCCCATGTTTGGATAAAAATGAAGCATCACTTCAAGTATCTTGGAAATGAGGGTAGTGGTAGGCAGCAGAGAGACTATTCTGGAAGAACACTTTCAAATGTTGCTTCCAGTTCAAAAATAAATATTTTGCACCAACTGATACCATTATGCAGATTTTCTTGTTGGATCTGTTAAGGTGATGGATTATATTGACAGATTTTTTGAAACAGCTTTATGTTTTTTTAAAATTTTATTTTAATGGTACGTTTTAGGTGTACATAGTAATACCATTCATAATAGGAGATTTTTACCTGTACATGATATATCTTGCTGCACTTTTCCCCACTCCTCTCCCCTCCCTTCACCCCCTCCTCCCTCTTTATTTACAAAAGCTTCGTTTCCATTTTTTCCTTCTATTCCTTATTTCTCTTGTCCCTCGGTTCATTCCCCTCCCCCTCCCTTGTTCCCCTTGTCATTTGAAGTATCTCAAGCTTATCATTTTCTATGGTAAGCTTTAGAAGTATCATTACCATACTTCATTGTATAAAAACCCCACATTTTCTTTACCCATTAATTGGTTGATGGACATTTGGGCTGTTTCCAGGATTTAGCTATTACAAACTGTGCCGCTATAAACATGGGTGTGCATGTATCATTGTGGTATGATGCTTTTAATTCTTTTGGGAAGATTTCAAGAAGGAGAATAGCTGGGTCAAATGGAACCTCTAGTCCTAGTGCCCCGAGGAATCTCCACACTGATTTCTATAGTGGTTGCACCAGTCTAGACCCTCACCAACAGTGGAGAAGTGTTCCTTTTTCTCCACAGCCCCACCAGCATTTGCTTTTGGCTGATTTCTTGGTAAGAGCCATTCTTTCTGGAGCGAGATGGAATCTCAGTGCTGTTTTAATTTGCATCTCTCGAATGACCAGTGATGTTGAACATTTTTTCATGTTTATTTGCTGTCTCTACCTCTTCATCTGAGAAGTGTCTATTCATTTCAGCTGTCCACTTTTGGATTGGGTCTTTAAATTTGGGGGGGTCTGATTTTTTTGAGTTCTTTATATATTCGAGATACCAGTCCTTTGTCTGAGAAATAGCTGGCAAAATTTTTTTCCACTCTGTGGCTTGTCTCTTTGCTCTGTTGGTGGCTTCTTTTGCTGTGCAAAAGCTTTTTAATAATATTAGATCCCAGTTGTTGATTCTTTGTGATATTTCCTGGGCAATTGAGGTTTTGTTCGTAAAGTCTTTGCCTGCACCTATGTCTTCAAGAGTTCTACCCATCCTATCTTCTAGCAGATTTAGTGTGAAACAGCTTTATTGAGATATAATTCACTTACTATAAAATTTATCCAATTAGGCATACAATTAAATGGTGTATGGTATAATCACAGAGTTGTGCAAGTATTACCAGAATTCAATTTTACAATGTCTTCTCAGTTCCAAAAGAAACACTATATCCAATAGCTCTATATCACACTAAATCTCCCCATTCACTCCAACCCTACCAAAAATCTACTTTCTGTCTCTATATATTTTCCTATTCTGGACACTTCACATAAATGGAATCACGTAATATGTGATCTTTTGTGACTGGACTCTTTCACTCAATATGCCATTTTTAAGGTTGCTCTGTGTTTTAGAATGTACCAGAATTTTATTCTTTTTTATTGTCAGATAATTGTCCATTGTATAGAGGTATCCATTCTTTGATGAACATTTGGGTTATTCCCACTGTTTGGTTACTATTAATGATGCTACTCTTAACATTTGTGTACAAGAGTTTGTGTGGACCTAAATTTTCATTTTTCTTGGGTAGATGGCTAGGAGTGAAATTGTGTGTCATATGGTAATTGTGTATTTAACCCATTAAGAATTAAGAGTAAGTAGACAAAAGTGAGAACTTTTCCCAAGAAAATATTAAGGATTAGCTGTAAAAGGAGATCATGACTGTGAATGAAGGGGGCAGTCTCTAGCTAGACTGATTTAACTTTGATGATCTGGATATCAAGGATGATAAAAAATATTTCCTAGGCAACCCTGAGAAAATGAAACTTTAATCATAACAGTCTAGGATTTCTCTTTTCTAATTTTAAGCAGAAAATAGGCAATTTTGTATTCTTGTCAGTTAGTTTTATATGACACATCTCAGAAATGGGGAAATTATATGGAATCCACTGCCTACAGTCAGATCTGAGTCTTGTAAAGCCATGCTGCCTGATATAATGATCACTAGTCATTATAGTAGTTTGTAGTATTAAATTAATTAAAATAAGTTTAAAATTCCATTCTTAATCACACTAGGCCCATTTTGATTGCTCTATAGCCATATGTTGCTTGTGGTACCATCTCTTACTGCAGCAAGTTCTATCAGACAGCATTGTTTTAAACATTAAAGCAGTAGTTCTCAACTGGTGATGATTTTATCCCCAAGAGGCATCTGGAAATGTCTAGAGATATTTTGCTTTGCACACTCATAGGAATTAGGTGCTGCTGGTCAGGGAAAGTGACCAAGGGTGTTCCTAAACTTCCTACAGTGCAGGGGACACTCTCCACAATAGGCTATTCCAAAATGCCAATATTGCCAAGGTTGAGAAACCCCATTCTAAAACGACAAGGCTCAAACTTGATTAGCTTTTATCAAAAGACCAAAAACAAAACAAAACAAAACAAAACAAAAAAATCAACCAGCAAGATTTTAAAAATTCTTATGCCTTTGTCCCTCCTTGAAGAGTATGGTTAAGGAACATGAAGAAGATTATAGGATCAATATTCTTCAAAAGCTTCCCAAGAGATTCCTATGATTAGGCAGGTTCAGGAATGACTGTGTTAAAATAATTGATTCTCAACTCTCAACTCAGAAGAAAATCACCTGGTAAACATTGGCGGTACTCTGAGAATAAGTTAATGACTCCAAGGCTATTACTTCTTCTGTTTAATTTCTCCAGTTACCTATCTCTCAATTAATGGGGTCATTAAGCACTTAGGAATTACATTAATTTCCCTGTCCTCTCTTTCAGTTCTTTCATTCTGCATAAATTTAGTTTGTAAGTGATTACATCTTGTTAAATATTATACACTTTCTGTTTACAAACAGAACAAATGACCTGGAAAATTTTTGGCAGCTGTCTTTGTTCATTGGTCTTTAATAGGAAATAGCCGAGCAAACACGCATACTAGCCCTGAAGGTGGCATATTATAATTCAATCATTGCTACTAAATAACTTAAGACAGGTAAGTGGAATTTATTTGAAATGGCTGATGTTGCATACTTGAATATCAATATAATTCTGTGAAGCTAAAAAATGTTTAAATAAATTAATTTTAGCTTTTTTCTGTCCACTTTCCATCACAATGTAATAATTTACAAAAAGGGGATAAACCTTGCTCTTAAGATTTAAAAGGTACTATACTGTTGGAACAGAAATGAAGCATAAATACAAGTAATGTAAGATTTTAAGTGTTCCTATGGGAAATACAAATTTGAGAGGAAGAGATACTTTCTCATAGAGACCTGGGAAATTTTCATTAAAAGTCAGTCACTTTTTTTAGCTTTCTCTTTACTTATCTAATAAATATTATCTGGTCCCTACTTTTGGCTAGCTTGTATTGTCAGCTTTTTCATTGTTGGGACAAATACCTGAAAACCATAATTTACAGGAGGACAGGTTTATTTTGCTCATGGTTTCAGTCCATGGGTACAAGGTGGCTCCAAGAAAGAAAATATCACGGTGGAAGGGTGTGGTGGAGGAAAGTCATTTAATTCATGATGGCCAGGAAGCAAAGCAGGGGAACAGTGCCAGAGAAGGAAGGGGCCAATGACCAATTATAGAGCCTAAAGTCAAGCCTCCATGGACCACCCAAACACACCCAGAAGTTTGCTTTCCTAATCTTCTAGGTGGCTCCCAAGCCAAACAATTGACAATTAAGTTCAACCTTTTCATGGGTCTACCATGCTGGGGGCTGAGGCTAAGTAGACACACTCCCTGTACTCTTAGAATTTGGCCAGTCAGTTAACAACTATTCATTGTGTATGTACTTTGTGTTAAGATGGGGAAAAATATTGTGCAATTAATTCCTGGCTATGTTTTTAATCTCATTGACTCTTCTAAACACATTTCATTTGCAAATACATGATCATAAGGTATTCAGTCACTCTTAGCAATAATTAATCATGCTATAGAACTTAAGAGAAGGTATTTAATAACATATTGCAATTATCTAATAGGAATTAGTCTTAACTCTAGTTTCCTCCAGAATTAGTAAAGAACTGTAATTGAGAATCTACCAATGTAATTTTTAGTTTATTAATATATGTGAGAAAATCTTCTGATAGAATGCTTATGAGTTGATCCTTATCTGTAAAACTAGTAGCTATCTGAATTGTGAGATTATTCAGGGATATGATCACTATATAGTGCATTTTGTTGTGTGAAGTTTTATTAGTGAGTAATTTTAATTAATTCAAGTTAATTTAAATTATAAAATATTTAAACATAAAAAAGTACAGAAAATAGATGCCTACAGACACTCATATATAACACCTGCTCGACATGCCCAAAATTGTTTGCTTTTTTGTCTTCAACTCTCTTTGTCATTTTCAAATAAAATAGAAAATTAAAGATATAGCTAAAGTCACCCTATATACTATCAACCTCCGTTTCTCAGACTTCTTTCTTCATAGAGGAAGGTAGTAACTTGAAGCTGGTAAATTGGCATTCCAACTCCCCCACAACTCCAGTTTTCCACAAAACTTCTGTAATTTGATTTCATCAGTCCATAAACTCCCTCAGTTCTAGTACAAGGAAGTTGAGGGAGCCTTCACATAAGTCAACTATAAACATAAACTCTAATGATTATCCACATGTAAGCTTAGGAAGCTGTGATGCTGGAGGAGGCAGATCATGGACACCAGTGAAAGACAGAATGGGAAGCACCTGGAGTCAGGTATCTGACCACAGTGGGAGGCATCTGGAGCTTAGAGGCATCTGACCCTTTAAATCCTGGAAGCCTGTATTATTAAAGGTTCCTCTTCCTAGGTTCTTCGCCTTTCTGCCTGTTCCTGCTGCTATTATTCTGTGATTTTCAATAAACGTAGCTACTTACTGTTATGGTTTGTGTCTAGATGTCTCTCTAAAGCCTCATGTGGTAAGAGATAGCTGGATCTAGAGTGTGTGATTACTAAATTGATCCATTGATAGGTTTAGTATCGTTCTGCTGGGATTAAGGATGTGAGACTGAGATTGGGGGTGGGAGTGCCCTGGGGGCAGGTAGCCTAGATAAAAGATATAGGAAGAAGCTAACTAACTGCTTGTTTACATTGTTTATTTGTATACATTCTTTGTATTTTCTTTACTTTATGTTGCAGCCGGTCGGCTGTCGGTCTGCCACGCCGCCCCGCCGCCTCGGACCCAGCAGACTATAGACTAAAACCTCTACAGACTATAAGCTAATAAACCTTTCTTCCCCTAACTTTAGGTGTCGAGTATTCTGTCCCAACAATGAGAGAAAAATAACTAAAACAGAATTTGGTACCTGAGGAGTGGGGTCGTTGCTGGGACTATACTTGACCATGTGGTTTAGCAGCCTTTAGAGTTGGCTTACGGGAAGGAGAAGAGTTAAGAAAACTTTAGAAATGAGGAAATTTGCCGGTACAGACCAGGCTCAAGAGGTTTCTGCTGAGAAGAAGGACTGCGTTGGCTGTTAGACTCCAGACCATATATGTTATGGCTCAGCAGAAAGTTTGTCTGTATTTTGCTTGTGTCCAGAGACTTTGCCTGAGACTGAGACTAAGGGCGACAGACTAATTAATCTTACAAAAGAAATTTCAAGGCAGTCTAATGTTGAGGCGGTGGCATGGCTATTGTTGGGGGCTTTTAGCCAGATTTATGTTAAAAACCAAGAGCAAACAGCCCAACAGAATGATTCAAAATGTTGTGAGTTTGCACATAAAAGAAGCACCAATAAAGTTATGGCCTACAAAGATAGAATGAAAGAGAGACTCATTACTAAAGAAACCAGCAAGGAAAAGCTGGGTATTTCAAAAGATGAAAGAAAAGATGGCCCAAGGGCATCACAGGAAACAGCAGGACTCCAGCCTTTGCAGCCTCAGAGTTAGAAAGGTAAAAGATTTTGCTTTGAGAAGAACGCCCCAGAGTGCCACGTTCCAGAATGGCGGTGGCCTAAGGAAGTTGTTCCTCGGGATTTGGTTCAGAGCACTCAGCAATCCAGGCACATGACCACCACAGACAAGTAAGAAAGAAGCGTGGTTTCTGCTCCAGCTGGCGACAGACCCTGGCGTCATCCTGGTAGCCCTAGTTTTAGGTTCGTACAGAATACAAGAGTTGTGGGGTCAAGAAGGCTTCCACACAGATTTCAGAAGAAGGCCTGGGAGGCCAGACAGTGTGCCCCTGAGAAGACAGTATATAGAGCTGTAACAGTGAAGCCAAAGGTACACTAGAGACCCCAAAAGTTTAAAAAAGCTAAGAATATAGATCGCCTGAAAAAAACTACATCGAGAGAACAGAACCAGCCCAAGAAAAAAGCCATGAGAACTACCACCACCAGAAGTGCCATAGGGACAGAGCCACCCAAGCCCCTTAGAATTCAGACTTCATCACAGATTGCCTCTGATGCTACACCTAGAACTAACTACAAGACTTAATGTTTGCCCTGTGGGATTTCAGAATTGCCTTGGTCCCGTTCCTTTATATCCCCCTATTTATATCTTTTGAGATGGTAATGCTTATCTTGTACCATTATATGTTAGAAGTGTTTAACCTTCTTTTCATTTATACAAGAGCTTACAGCTAAGAGTTTGCCTTAAATCTCAGAGGAGATTTTAGATTTGGACTTTTCAGCAATGCTGAAACTGTTAAGACTTTGGCAACTCTTAGAGATAGACTAAATGCCTTTTACATAATGGGCTATACATGAGTCTTTGGGGGTCCAGGGGCGGAATGTTATGGTTTGTGTCTAGATGTCCCCCCAAAGCCTCATGTGGTAAGAGATAGCTGGATCTAGAGTGTGTGATTACTAAATTGATCCATTGATCGGTTTAGTATCGTTCTGCTGGGATCAAGGATGTGAGACTGAGATTGGGGGTGGGAGTGCCCTGGGGGCAGGTAGCCTAGATAAAAGATACAGGAAGAAGCTAACTAACTGCTTGTTTACATTGCTTATTTGCATACATTCCTTGCATTTTCCTCACTTTACTTTGCGGCCGGTCGGCTGTCGGTCTGCCACACCGCCCCGCCGCCTCGGACCCAGCAGACTATAGACTAAAACCTCTACAGACTATAAGCTAATAAACCTTTCTCCCCTAACTTTAGGTGTCGAGTATTCTGTCCCAACAATGAGAGAAAAATAACTAAAACACTTACTATGAGGTGTGTGCGTGGCAATTCTTTCCTTGTTGTGCACAAGAACCTGGATTATTTTTGGCGCATTCAACTCTAACAGTTCTATCATTAGCGCCAGGATGAAGATCAAATTCCATAAGACATCCTGTTTGGCCCTCAGTAATCTGGTCTCTGCTGCTTCTCAGCTATATCTCTGAGTGAGTTTCTCAATTCATCTTTATACAGAACTGACCTGATTCTAGTTCTTCATACAGTCTGTGTAATTTCTCTCTTCCCTGCCTTGGGACACATCTCTTTGTCCTCTGTCTCAGTTTGGCTAGTTATTCCTCATCCTCAATTTAGTGTCACTGCCTCCAAAAAGCCATCCTTACCCTTTGTCTTTAATAGTAGTCATATTTTGCTAAAAATAAAAGTCTGTTTGGATATTTGTATTCCTCACCAGGCAGAACTTCTTGGAGACGGTTCCAACTGCTGTTCACCTTATATTCCCCTAAACCTTGCATATTTCTGGATGCCAATATAATTTGCTAAAGGTATAAATGAAACAACTTGGAAGGCAGATTTCGAAAATTCCGAAGGGGTCTGAGATTTTACCATTCCTCAAGCTAACTTGAGATTCACAAGTTAGCTTGCCATGATGTTAGGGATCTTGACAGAAACCACAAGGCTTCCAGAGTCAACCCCGAAGACTCCTATTCTCAGCAAAGGTGACTATGGTATCAGCAGGGCTGCACAGGCTCCTAAAACTCCAGCCCTGTGGGGCAGCACAGATGGTGCACACATGTGTGCTGCACACGCAGCGTTTCCTTGAGAGAGGCGACACTGCGCCTAGGCCACATGCTTCTTCACAGCAATCTTGGTCCAGGAAGAAAGGTTATTTTACCTCTGAAGTTTGCTCACTGCTCAGAGTCTTGCATGCTTTGCAGTAGAGAGAGCAGCCAGCTGCAGACATATTTTTCAGTTAGAACAACTGAACAATAAAGAGCTGATGCAAGAACTTTAACATTTTAATTTGCTCAGGTCATTTAGTACAGGTGCTAACAGCTCCTTCCTTGGCTTCCGTTGTACCATGGTGGAAACTCACCATAAAGATGGAAGTATCCAGTAGAAGTTATAATATTTAAGCAGGCAGGAAATGGTAAGAAGCAAAACATTTTACAGAAATTCTAACTAAAATCGACTGAAGATTTGGGTCTTAAAGAAATGACTCAGAAAATTAGAAAGTAAAATGCAAATCTTCAATGCAATGATAATGGCAGATAAAAATGTTTAGAATCAGTTCAGATTTAAGTTGAGGATGTTTTTCCACAGATAATAAGTATCTATATTACTAAAAACTTTATTCTCATACACTCCTCGGATGCTTATATGTATCTTTTTGGTGACATATTGTACTTGAAAGAAGTTTTACATTTTATTCAATTTACCTTGACAAATTAAGAAGATGTTGAAAGTATCATTTAAGGTACCTGCCCTTCTATTTCATCATCAATAAGGGGACCCAAAAGGTATTGTACGTTACATATTCCTTGACTTTTTAAGTGTTTTAGCTTTTATAGGACACTTCAAGGTCTTCAATGTAAGTTATTGGATCCCTTTATTGCACAGATCACACATTAATGGCTGTTTTGTACTTAAAGTAATCCTTGGTAAGAGAATGCAGTTGTAACACACACGTACCGACAACATATATTATTTATCACAGCTCAATTTCCAACTTCTAAAAAAATTCTTTACAAAGACCGAAATGACTTTCAGGTGAGATTTTAGATTCTGATTTAGATTATTAAATACGTTTACTTGCATTTTGTCTTATTTCTTCTGTTTCCTCATAACTCTCTAAATCATAGAACTCATGGGAAATATTAACCACTTTTTGATTTCCACTGGACAAATTCACCAGTTTTATAGGTCCTGATCTATGAAGTAAGTTAAGTCACTTTGTTATCAATTTTTGATCCCAAACTAGGTTCTTTCTCCCTCTCAGAATTGTGGAATCAATAATAAGACCAAGTGCTGATTGAGCAGTAAACAAACTTCTATTCTTGGGCAAGAATAGAGAAGGGATAAAAACTAGTGAATTAACTTCTCAACCCAACCCCCTGGGGTTTGGGAGTTTACAGATGAAAGCAATAAGGGGAGGACTAGGCTAATGAAGGGAAGGAATGTGTATATGTTCTGAGAATGGCTGCAGATTTACCAGGAATTCTGGCACCTCCACTTTTCGCTCCTTTCCAGGTCTTTAAGTGTGGCATCATGACAGATGTCGACTGTCATGGTGCTGGGGTATGCGTCATTCAGCATGCAGATAGGATCACACTCTCAATGAAGGTAGAAGCTGTCTGGCAGCCATTCAGATCCTACAAGTTTTGGTTAGCCCACCTGAATAGGAACCTCTCCCCTACCGGCATCTTGTCTTCAAAGATGAATAAGATTAGGGGAGAGCAGAAGTGAGCTTTGTCACCTTAGCAGTGTAAGATGAAGGTCGGATAACAACTCCTACATGAGAGGCCCACATGGGGCAGAAACGATTTGGAAAGGCTTTTCTAGGGGATATGTGCCAGAAGATGACTGCAGAGAAAGGCAAAGGGGTTGGAGTTGAAGGCAATGGGGGTAGAGCCGGCTGCAGACCGAGGGAGGCTGTGCTGGTGAATGAGAAGGACTTGTGTAGAAAGGAACAGGAGCTGGAGCTGTGAGGAGAGGAAGAACCTGGGCCCTGGGCAGGGGACAGGTTGGGGGCTCCTGAAGGAGCTTGGGGAGGAGAACAATCTGGGTGTGTATGGACAGCCTGAGCCTCTGGCTGTCTAGGAGGCCGGACGAACTGAGGTAAGACAGTGATTCTGGGAAGAAGTACAGAGAAATGGAAACAACTGCTGTCCTTCCATGGAGCACAGAAAATTGTCCTGTGCATCACATCTAGTGATATGGATACCACGTTTTGGAAAAACACTTCAATAATTTAATTTTAAACAGCCACAGTGTAATTCATTATGTGATTAAAATCCATTTTTGTGGGATCTTTACAGGTTTTCAGTTTATGTTATTATAAACATGCTACACTGAGGCTGGATCTTTGTTTATAGTCACAATCACCTCCTTAAGAGAAATTACTGGGGGTGGGAGAGTAGATGTGGGAAGAGGAATAAAGACTGGCAAAGGCTGTAAATAACACGAAGCCTTCAGAGATACACATTCCAAGTTGCTCTAGTTAACACTTCATCACAGTATGTGATGGGCACTGCTTCCCCACAGCCTCATTAACACCGAGTATTGTTTGAAAGAAAAATGGTGAAGCTAAACTGCGTTGTAAATGGGAAAGACATCTAAAAGAAGTGGCAGGTTGACCCTCCATGTGCCTGGGCAAGAGTAAGAATAATTATCACTGATCAAGTCAGTGCTGCCGCCTGGTGGCACTGAAAAAAACTGACAGGACAAAAAATCAAGTCCAGAGTCACCAATGTTAATTTATTTTGGGCAAAAATCCTAGAATTGGGTGGAAAAAACACAGACAGAATAGACTTGCCCTAAGGATAATGGAGGCTATGAGAACTAGAGGAAAAACATTCTCACCTGTGACTAGAGAACGTGACATGATGTACATGGTGCACTTTGAGACAATTCCTTAAACTGAGAGCTAATAAAAGAAAACCAGCATTTCAACAGCAGGATCGGAGGAGAGGTCCCTTGCTATGAGACCAACCGCACCGCGCGTACTGGACATCTGTTGCTCTAACAAGACAATGAAGACGGCAAAGCACGGAGATTAAGCCACTCGTCCAGCTCCACAGTATCATCTTCCACACTGCCCCGCTTTACTGAAGAGAGTATATGTAACAGCAGTCCCACGTGCTGTGTCTTAGATGTGGTTTGGCAAAGCATGTTAAGCTTATTTTTACTTTTGTAAAAAAAAAATACTGTGCTCGCTGGGGACAGAGGAGGAAAGAGGGAAAAGCTGCAAAGACAAATGATCATCTTTGTCCTTAAAAATGTGTTGGTGGACTGCTGTTTCCCGGAGTTTTGTTGAACCGATCCCGGGTAAACAGGAGTGCCCAGAACTGTGGGTACCAGGACCACTTGCCCAGGGACCTGCTCACTCACCCCATTTCTCACTCAGGTCACCCAGGATAAATAATGTGTTTAGTATCGTTTCTCTGGGACTTGATGCTGGAGAAACAGATATCAAATAATCACATCAATCAATGTGTATTTACGTAGTATGATAAGAGAAACCGTTCAGGTTACTACGAAAAGTTACACATAATTTAATTTAGTGCTTAAACTTTTTTGTTCTCATACCCTTAATTCTCTTATAACTCTAATGATTGATACACTGACAACTTGCCTAGATTCTTAAATCTTTTTTTTTTAAGTACTAAAGTTAGAGATTGCCTGACTTGAAAAATGATTTCCTATCCAGCCACTAGACTCATACACTTTTTTAATTTCTGGGAAGTTTAATACAAAAAAGGTTTCAGAAAAAAATATCAAATTATATGCATTATTCTTTCAATAAATATGCCTTAATAGATATACTCAGAAGATATGCTATCAACTTCAACATACTTTCTCAAAACTGTTTTTTTCAATGAGGTGTAACATGCATATGCTATAGTTATTCATCTTCAATATACAGCTCAGTGAACTTTACCATAGACACTGGTAGCAATAAGATCTTGATTTTACAATGTGCTTATAACATTTTTATTTTATGTGTTCATTTTTACAAAATCTTGGAGTTAGATTCATACTGTAGTTAAAGTACTTCAGTTTTAAAACTTCTTGCCTACATTTTTAGGTTCGCTAACAAAACTCTCTCTCACAGACAAAGTATTCTTTGACAATGTCAGAGATGGAAGAAGAAAAAAATCCTTAATTTTTCTAGGGTTGCCACAAAAAATAGAAAATGCCAGGTAAATTAGAATCTCACAAATGCATGATATTTCAGTGTTTTAATATATTTGGAGTATACTTACACTAGAAATTATTTATCTGAAATTCAAATTTAATCAAGTTTCTGTATTTTTAGTTACTAAATCTGGCATTTTTACTCTTAACTCCACAGCCTGTCTAACAGTTCAGTATTATTCTATATCTAACACTGTGTTTGCCTTTCTCAGGATCTGAATATAGGGAAAGACAAAGGACTCATGAAAAGAGGCTTCATCAATACTAAATCTTTGAACGAACTGACTATTTGGTGTTTGAGGGAGATTTGTCCTTCAGGGAAATGAATAATAAACAGAGGAAACATTATACCTTAATTTTATAAATCAGTTCTTAGATCAGTATTAGGAAAGGATACACACAAAAGCTGAGAATCTTGGAACTGATTCCCTTAAAACTGTTATGCCCATGTATTCCTTTGGAAAGTCTTCGGCCAACTGTAAGTGTCCACCTTGAAGACTATGTACTCAGACTCAGAAGTCTTCTCAGAGGAAGTGGCATTGATACCAGCAACTGAAGCATAAGTCTGAGTAAGTCAAATGAGTTTTGGAGGCATGTTTATAGAGACTCTTTCCAGCAGATCTCAATTTAAGAAGGCATGTTAGGTTGGAAAGAGTGTCTGCGTGGAGGTAATTGAATGTCCCAATGCCCTTGCATTGTTTTAGAAGAGGCTAAAGATACTGAATAACTTTAGAATTTGTTCAATTTCATAAGTGTTAAAATTTTTAGGGTAATCACCAAATATAGTACCATAGTGAAGAACTTCCCAAGTGGTAAAGAAAAAAATGGCATGTGGGTTAGGGAGTTAGGTAAGGAAAAGTAGGTAAAGAAAAAAATTCTGTAATTCTAAGAGAAGCTTTAGTAGAGAAACATAGAAAAGGTAGTAACAATATGTAAAATAGTAAAAATGAATTAAAAGACAGGAATCATAATAAATTATCAGTGGACTATAAGTAAATACAAACTCCTAAGACTGCATAAAGAATAGGTAAGACACACGGAGTTACATGCTATTTGTAAGAGACATATACAGCACAAGGACACAGAAGATTAGCAGATAGAGGGATAGAAAAAGATATGCCAGGGCAAATACCGACTAAATGAAAATTGGCATGGCTATAACATCACAGAAAACAATTGTTATGACTTATACCTAGATGTTCCCCCAAAGCCTCATGCGCTCATTGGTGGGGCTTTTGGGGGGTGATTGGATCATGGGTATGTGACACTGGATTAGCCCACTGATAGGTTTATAGCTGGGTGTGATATTTGGGAGATAAAGCCTTGTTGGTCATTGTGGGAGGGGCCTGGAAAGGTGTATAAATATATCCCTTCTTCTCCCTTGATGGCTCTGCTTCTTGCCTGCCATGCCACAGACTGCTGCTTCTCCTCCTCCATGCCCCTCTGCCATGCCCCCTGTCTCGGAGCCAGCCAACTATGGACTGAAACCTCCACAGACAGTAAGCCAAAATAAACATTTCCTCCTTTAACTTGTGGGTATTTTGCCCTAGCAATGAGAAAGCAACTAAGACAACAAGTAAAACTATTTTTTGGGCATGAAGTTTATTACAAAATAATAAAATGTAAATTCATTGGGATGACATTTTAAATCTTTATGTACTTATAAAATGATTCAAAATACAGAAAAGTAAAATTGGCAGACTTAGAGAAGACAAAAATCACTTTCTGTAACTCATAATCTGATGAAAACATTACTAAAAGATTAGTAAATTTACAGAATACCCAAACACAAGCTTGACCTAACATATTAGAACATACGGGAATATATTCATGTTTAAATGAACATGAATGGGTAGTTGGTATTGAAGTCAATAAAAAAAAATGTAAGTAACTGGCATCACTATAGACCACATTCTTGACAATACAATTAGTGCAAATCAGTTGGATGAATATCAAAAAGCTAATAATACATGCCCATATATTTGAAATGTAAATAAAATTATCTTTGACCCATACACAACAAAATAAATCTTAACAGGAATCAGGAACATTTTAAACTGAATGCTAAAGAAATTATGCTATAAAATTTAAAGAATACAACTAACAAAGCAGTACCTAAAGGGAAATTCATAAGTACATTTTTCAGGAAAAAAGGAAGACTAAAAATAAAATAAAGACTCAATTGAAGAAGCTGAAATAAGCCATAGAACAAAGAACTCAAAGAAATAAAAAAGAAGGAAAGTATACAGTTATGGAAAGAACAGGACACGGGAGGTGATGTAGCTCAGTGGTAGAGTGCTTGGCTACTATGTGTGAAGCCTTGGGCTCAATCTCCATTACTGATTTAAAAAATAAAACAAAACAAAACAAAGAGAAGGAAACATGAAATGGAAAATGAGAGTTACAACAGAAATACCAACAGAGCAGATTAACAAGACTTTTCAAGAAAAAAATAGAAGATATAAATAAAACAGAGTAAAGTAGGGAATAGTCATATATTGATTTAAAAATGATACAACATTATTAAAACTATGTTAATAAATGTGAAAACCTAGGAGAAATTGATACATTGATGGAAAACATCAAGTGACAAAACTCATGCAAGAATTAATCTGAAGATTTTTGCCTGTCTCAAAATACCCGGGACAGCCTAGCAACCGCAAGGAACTGAGTTCGATTCCCAGCACCAAAAACAAAACAAAAAGCACTCTAATCACTGAGCTAAATCCCCAGCCCCCCGGGACAATGAAATCTTATGTAAAATAAATTGGGGCAGGATTCTGTACAGAAAAATGCTGAAAGTCATATGGCTTATGTTATAAATCTAGGGTAATTTAAAATGACTTTCTTTTTAAATAATTTCAACTTTATGGAGAAATTACAGAAGAGTAGAAAGAGTATGTTCTCCTGTAACCTCACAATTAAATAATTTCAACTTATGATAAAGTTAAAGAATAGAAAGATTATTATTAGCCTCACAATCCGAGAGTAAACTGTTTACATCATGCCCTATCGCCCCCAATAGTTTATTGTCTATTTTCTACAAACAAGGACTTTTCCCTACATAACCGTGATACACCACTGGGACTAGAAAGTTAATACATATGCTACTACCACCTAATGTACAGACACAGAATTACACGCAATAACAGCTATAAGTACCTGATTAAGGGTGCTAGATAACGAGTCATTCCTTAAACCGACCTGTATATTCATTGGGAGCTCTGGGATTTCCATCCTTCTTAGTCACAGGTAGGTTTGCCTCGTGGATCGCCAAAATTTGCACACCCAGAGAGGCATGCTGACCTTCCTCCTGGGCCGCGGCACTGTGCCACACCCCCAATACAAGCGACATCCTCTACATGTCCCTAGCCCAGCCGAGCCTCCACAAGCCTCCAACCCATTAGTCTCTGAAAGACAAGGGTGAGAGGTAGCCCACCGGGAGGCCTCAGAGTGACCACTGTCTTTCCGGGTCCAGGCGGAGCATGCGCACTGCTGCTCCCGCCTCCCCCGCCCCTTCCCCCCGGACTTTTCTCTCTTCGCTGCGAATTCCCGCGCGGCGTGCGGCCGTTGGCCGGCCTGCACGCATGCGCCCGAGCTCGGGACAGGGTACAAAGGCGTGTGGAAGCCGTAGCATGCGGCCATTTTGGGTGTGACGATGTTTTAGGACTGTTCCCGGGGGGGCTCTCGGTAAGTCCGGATCTGCTTATTGAGCCGGTATTGATGTTCCTGGTGCCTCCTCGCTTCTCCCCCTTTCTCTTTTGACTTACAGTAGCTTGCTTGACTCTCGGTAGTCAGTGAGGAGAGGCCCCAGCGCTTTTCCTCCCCTCTAATTGTGGCCTCTGTGTAGGCCTGACATAGCTGGTCCTCACACTGGTGATATTTTGGCGGGGTAGAGGAATCAAGACATAAAGAAGGTCAGAATATGAGGTGCTGTGCAGAAGAAATTTATTTTTTATGCGCTAATTGTAACGACACACTCAAATGTTCTTACCTTTTAGAATAAAGGGAAAAAGCCTTTTGCAGTACGGCAGCTCAGTGGGAGGGTAAAACAAAACACCTCTTTCTAGTTCCGTTTCTTAATCTGTCTGTTTAATAGGTTCCCTTCCCACCGTCTTCCATTTGCATGTAACCATATTTTCCTATGTAGGAAGTGAGTTTGTTATTCAGTATGTTACTCTCATAGTCTTCTGCCCCCACTGCTTGTTTCCTAAGTCTCCTCAAAATAGATTAAATGTAACTTTTTAAAGTTAATAACAAAAAAAAAGAGATGCTCTGTAATTCTGCCTCACCCCTAATAACTCAGGTTACGTAATGTGTACATCTTTGTTTTATAGTTTTAGTGAGATATAATTGAGGCACAACAAAGTGCATGTATTTGAAGTGTAGAATTTCATGACACCTGAAACTACTGTGAAATCAAGATAATCTGTTCATTACCCTGAAAAGTTACCTTTGGCCTTACCTACCCCGTCCCACACTCCCCACCTCCCAGGCAACCACTAATCAGATTTCTTTCACTCTAAATTGTTTTTCATTTTCTAGAAAATACAGTCCATAAATAGAATCAAATTATGTATGTTTTAACTCTGTTGCTGATTTCACTCAGCATAATTATCTTGAGTTTCTTTTATGTCGTGGTGTGTATAAATACTTCCTTTTTTATTGAATAGTTGCCATTTTATGCTATACAACTGTTGTATGGTTCAGTAGTTTATTGAATAAAAGAAATTGAGTTGCTTCCGGGTTTTGACTATTACAGATCTGCTATAGTCTCTTGCAGCGTTTTTCATGATCTTTACTTTTATTTCTCTTGAGTACCTAGAAATGGATTCACTGGGTCATGTGGAAGGTATATATTTAACTTTTTACGGAAGTACTAATCTGTTTTCCAAAGTGGTTGTACCATTTTACCTCTCCATCTGCAGTATGTCACATTTCCAGTTACTGTTATGTACTTTCACCAGTGCTTGGTATAGTAACTTTAATTTAAACCATTCTAGTAAGTAGGTGGTGTTATTTTGGTCTGGCTTAATTTGCATTCCTGTAAGGACAGTGATGTTGAGTATCTTTTTCATATACTTATTTTCCACCTTCTCTGATAAAGTGACTGCTGAATCTCTTACCCATTTTATTTTTTTTCTTTATTGATTTCTTTTTTTAAAATTATTTTTATTTTAAAGCAAGAACATGTATTGGTACATTTTACATATAATGGTCACATTCATCACATTTATTTTGTACCTGTACATGGTGCATCTTGGTTCGACCCCCTCTTCACCACCTCTTCCCTCTGTTCCCTCCCTCCCTATTTACAGCAGGTTTATTCATAATTTTCCATATTTTCCCTTTCCCTTTTCTTTCCTTTGTTGCCTTTCTGCTTTTCCCCCTTCTTTCTTTCTAGTACTCCTCTCCTTTGTATATTATCTTCTTTTTATATAATATTTATTACACCTCTTTGTCCTTATTTACAGTTATGGTTTCTCAT